>JARQZK010000729.1:102500-152500 GCA_030704885.1 Cynegetis impunctata
GCGACGAATGTCCTGCTTTCAATATTGGACAAACGGAAAGAAATATAAACATTCGTGTTGAAGAACATAAAGAGTCAATTTTACAAAATAAAAATACCACTGGCTTCTCCGAACATTGTATAAAATTTAATCATTGCCTGGATTTCAACAAAACCCAATTGTTACATTCAGGTAACAGAGGAAAGTGCCTTGACCTTCTTGAAATCCTTGAAAGTTCCGCCTATAATAGTAAATTACCCCTTGTTAACGAACAAATTGATTTTCAGGTATCACCTTTACTTTTGTCTGTTTTATAAAATAACATGTAATACTCTCCTGTAGTCAGTCTTGATAATGAGTTCGTAACTCGAAACTTGTCGACTATTATTTACTGCTAAATACAGTATCTAAATAAATAAATATATATATATATATATATATATATATATATAAATATATATAATATATATATATGTATATATATATATATATATATATATATATATATATAACCACGGGCGTGTTCTCCGTTTAACACGAATAATTCTTATTTATATATATATATATATATATATATATATATATATATATATATATATATATATATATATATATATATATATATATATATATTCGAAATGTTGTTGCCTGTGAACTATTTCTAATCTCTTGATAATTATTAGCAATAACAGGATTGTTGAATCTCAAAAAACTCGATTTTATTAAAAAGTTGACGTTCCGCCACGACATTCGTGGCTTTATCAAAACTTTTTGATAAAGCCACGAATGTCGTGGCGAAACGTCACCTTTTTAATATAATCGAGTTTTTTGAGATTCAACAAGCCTGATATTGCTAATAATTATCATCAGATTATATATATATATATATATATATATATATAGATATATATATATATATATATATATATATATATATATATATATATATATATATATATATATATATATGTGTGTGTGTGTGTGTGTGTGTGTGTGTGTGTGTGTCGTTGATATGAATTGAAACATACAAACCTTGCTTGAAGGTAACCGAGATGTGAAAAAATCCGGTGAGCAGAAATGCAACTGTCGAACCAAAACGAATCCATTTATTCATAATGTAGAAAGATTGCTCTCTTCAAGGGGTGCTTTGATGTTCATTTCTGAAAAGAAGAGACTGGATTTGGGCGTAATTGATAACTCAAATTAATGAACTTATACAATTAAATATTCGAATCTTCCATTACCTATATTAACTTATTTATATTTCATATAACTAATTTTATTTCACTTAAATGTAAGAATTGAATATTTTAATACTATGAATGGTCAGGCATCACTTGTGAGCAAAGTATATTAATAAACCCTACATCAACTCGTATTACAGCGAGATTCTCACCTAGTGTGCGTTTTTCAGTTTATATACGAGGGTGGGACAATATGTCGCGTGCCTGATAAGAGAAACAAAATTTTTCTCCAGAGACACAAATACATTTTTCATATTGGGGCTGTAATTGCGATATACTTTGATTTTCGAAATTATAATTTTGAAAATCCTTAAAATATATATATATATATATATATATATATATATATATATATATATATATATATATATATATATATATATATATATATATATATATATATATATATATATATATATATATATATATATATATATATATATATATATATATATATATATCAGTGATGGCTGTTGAGGGAGGACTCTGGGACTCCGCCCTCCCAAGAATTCTAGAAAGAATCGAATTTTTTTAACTTCAACACATACATATATACTTAATCATATATAATTTTGAACAAACTAGATACTATAAAACTTAAGCAATATTCTAAAAATCTAAACAAATCCATACGCTCCACCATAATTTACGAAACTATACCAGTATTTCAGTCCAACTGCAACCAACATTACATTTCTTCGATGAGCACGGGCGTTTAAACCAGGAGTCCACATATCCCCCAACGCTATTTTATTTTTTTTTTCTAATAAAAGAAATTATTTTCTAAATTACGCGATACACTGCGCGAATTTTTTTAACTTAGTGACTGAGCACTGCTGCTGACGCGTTTTTTAATTTATTCGAATATGCTTAGTTCAGAAGCCACATTGATTTTTAATTACAGTTCTCTAGTCATCAGCCCTCCTACGTCTGCGACATACAATTGATTATATACATAAATATAGAATATTTGAATAAAGTTCCAAAATAATTTTTAAAATTTTTGTGAGAACGTCCACTTCAAAAAGTAACATTGATCTTTATAAGCCACCCCCACGCCAGCTGGGCTACTACAGCTGCGACAATGAACTGACCATATGCTGCCGATAACCATCTAAATAACCCTAAGAAATCATTTTTAAAGTCTATTTGAATGAGTTTATTTCAAATTTTATACCCGACATTATATCGATTTTCAACTAACGCCACGAGGGTACTGGTTTATTGCGACTGAGACATTAAATAAACATTATAGCAAGAAAAAGTATACAAAAATGATTTCGAGTTGATTTAAAAAATTTATGTGTAGAACTTTTGATATTGAAAGTTGTAAATTTTTATGTAAGTACTACTACTACTACTCCAACTGCTTTTTGGCTAGCAGCTATATTGATTTGAATTTTGAATTGATGCAGCCCGAGTTGCTGCCGTCATTGGGTTAAATTCGAGGTTAAATTCCATAAAAGTATTATGGAAAGAAAGATACATGTTTGAATTAACGATTACTACTACAACTACTATAATGAACAATAAGAGAGATTTTAATTATTCCAATCATGTATTGGATAAGATCCGTTCATTCAATACATAGGTATTTCTATATGTGACAAAGGGAAGATTGAAACTGAAGTTTTGGAATAGGTACCTAGGAATTAATAGGTATGACAATTCTTATCCCTTTCAGGGCAACTGGTTAGCTAGGAAGACCACAGTTTGTTAGTCATGAGTAAAACTGCTCGTTGGCTATTTCAGTATACCAGTGTGTTTTGTGGGTTGTCTAACATAGCAAAATTTGACGTGTTCATCGAAGACAGACCGAAATAAGTCGAAGAGCGTATAACGTGCATTTGTTTACTATAGTTGGACACTACTTAGAGGATCTGCTGAAACTGTGTGAATTTGTTATTTTTATTAATGAATGGTGGAAAAATCGCTCCAAAGTTATTTACTTATATCTTACTTATGCATTTTCATGAATATATTGAACGTAAATGTTTCCTTTCTTTCGAAATTACTAATTTTGTTGGGGTCTCCTGAAGTGACCACTGGGCACTTACGTAATCGTGTTATCTTATTTTAGTTCTGAGGAAGCAAGTTTGGAGTACCTACCTACTGAATAGGCTTGCCAATTTTCGAAAGGACCAACCCGGGAGATTTTTTTAAGGAGTTTAGTAGGGAGGGGGTTGAAGAAAATGTCAATAATTTATTTATTTTCAAATTATATATACTCTGCTTCTAATATTTGACAGTTTTTTACCACAAAATCATAATCATTAAAAATCGAAGTTTGATAAGTAGAGCGCGGTTGCGTATAATTTTGAAAAACCTGCGGAAATTAGTCACCCCGGGAAGTCGGGAGGTTGACCATTATTACCGGAGTCATCCGGGCAATCCGGGAGGGTTGGGAACCCAATAACTGAATATTTAGAAAATCTTCCTGCAGATGACTTGTATGATTTGTAAGAAATGTTCAGCGTGCAAAGTAGAATTGTGTTTGAAACATGACAAAAACTGTTTCATGTTATATTACGCAAAATAGGTTATATTGTTTGGTTATATGTTCCTACTGGTTATGTGAAGTGACCACATCCTGCAGGATAATCCTTGTGTTTTTTTATCTTGAAATTTGTTTCATTTTCTTCGTGTATCTCTAATAAACCATTATCAAACCATACATAATATTTTTTCCACAAAAAAATAATTTGGGCCGGAAAGGGTTATACAATGAACAAATAGACTTCACCCATGCTGAATATATTGAATAACTGATGTAATTTGTAAAAGTTTTCTAGAAGAATTACCTACCTATCACTCTACTATTTGAGTTAAGGTTGTAATCAATTCTTTTGGACACTAAAATATATAGGTAAACTAAAATGCCAAGATTTTAATATTCTTTTGTATCTCATGAAGCCGTATGTTGAAACGCCGCTTTATAGATTCAATTATAGTAATCGTTGGTATGAAACCTTTGTTTTTCTAACACGTGATAGCACGTTCTTTCCATTCTTTTCTGTTCATTTCATTTCTTCGTCTGTACCGTATTTCTATCTCCTGTAAATGCTTTTCCACCACTTGAATCCACTTCGTCCTTGGTCTCCCTCTTCCTCTTCTCCCAATAATTTCTCTTGGCATGACTTGGTTTGTTGGTCTTTCCTCTTCTAATCTTGCTATATGCCCCAATCACCTTTCTGCTCTCACTATGTTACTTATAGATGGATCTTCATATAATTCACTTATTTCCTCATTTTTTTGTTCTCCTACCGCCTACTCCAAACTTCCCCCACCTTCCTACCGCCATATATTTTCCTCAAAATCACTGGCCTTATTATTGTTTTATATACTCTTTTCTTTACATTCCTTGAGATAGTTTTAGATTTCAGTCCTTTTGACATATTTTTGTTTTCTTTAACTGCGGCAATTTATATGTGCCTCTACTTAATAATAATAAGGATTTATTGTTTTTTCGATATTTTGAGATTTAGCGCACCTCCAGATTGAGTTATAGGGTTGAAATCGTTTGTGGACTTGATATTAGGGACTATTTTCCGAGCTATTTTCGTTAACCGTCTCCATTTCAATGTACAAATTTTCGTGAGATTTAAGGTTTTGCTCAACACCACAGTCCTTTCAAATTTACTTATGGGTTAAGAATTAATATTTAAAAAGAATAAAAAATGAGAAAAGACGACATTTATGAAGGAGGTCATGCATTTTTGCTGTTTATACATTCGCAACTTCATTGATTCAAATGATTAAAACGAAAATTACAATAAAAGAAGGAAGTGTTTCATAGTAAATCAATTTGTTTCCCTATTTTCATACTATAAATTAAATATTAGTATTCCATAAATAATAATTCGTTCAATTCGTGTTAACAATGAGATGCTTTCAGATAACTAGATACCTAATAGAAAAAACGTGAGTGCGCAACTGATTGTTCGGCTATTTTCGACAAACTTTCAACTATATTATTTAGCAGCTGGTTTTATATTGTAGGTATATTGGTCTGAATAAACCTTTTTCGATTCATATTGACTCAATCAAGCGTGGAAAAGAGAAAATAGTTAACTTTGCACTTTTCAAGGGCTGACATTAAGTACTTACCTACTCATTAAAACAATGGTTAAAAATAACAATTTACACATTTATTATAAGAAATAACGCATGACGCACGTTTCGGTGGAACGTCACCTTCTTCAGATGCTAATGGCAAACTAAATCTTATAATAAATGTGTAAATTGTTATTTTTAACCATTGTTTTAATATGTTTATTAATTTACACCAAGTATCGGCCCAATCAATCCAAAACTTACCTACTTATTATCTCAATGTTGAAAATTTCAATATTGCTTACATTGAATGATAATAATAATAATACCATAATTGTGACCTGAAATGACAATGAAGAATAAAATAATCTTCATAAAATAAATATATTCAAGGTAATTTCAATAAGTTGGATTTACCGACTGATGAAATGAGACAAAACTACACCACTAGAATGATTTTTTCCATAAATTGAATTAGAAAATAGCACATTCATCATCATCCAAACATCTCAATTATATTGATTTCATTATTATGAAGTGTGTCGATATTTTTTTCAATACAATCTTTACTACCCTAATGCGATAAATCACTGAAAACCAAGGTTGCATATAACGAAAATCATACATACCTAAGTATTATCCTGTACTCACGGAAAATTCTGCCAATAGACAATAACAACACAGTCTACACTACAATGATCACATGCACATAATAATTCATACTCCATGGTGTATTTACTGAATTAAAACTGAATACAAGTCATTTGTATAATGCTGCACATTATAATATAGTTAACTGCTGACAGTGAACACAAATTATTACGGAGAAACACTGCTTCTTTCTATTCAGGCAACTATCGCAAAACACATAAGCTTAAAAATACAGAAGGGATTTTGACAGTGAATATGGAGCTCACGGACCCGGGGACGCGAGTCACAATGAAATAATCAACGACATAATAATAGGCCACTGCACCATCCGCATCAAGGTTCATGTAGAATATTTGGTAGAAGTTTGTCTTCGACGTATTTCTTTGATTGAATCATGTTATGTTTCATTCCATCCCTTCTTTTCTCACAGACCCCTGGTTAACTATACCCTCTTCTTTCATCTACCCCATTTTATGTCTCTTGGCCATTGAAATTTGACGCGCTTGCGCTGAAAGCTTCTGTTGTCTAAGGGTCGGTCCTCAACGTTCAACCGGGAAACGTCGAAAGACAGATATCTCTGAGGTTTAAGAAATAATGTTCAATATTCATAGTTGAATGTGATAGATCGTGATTTGAATAACAAATACTTACTAGTTACATCTTTGTTTTCGGTTGACTCTAGTTTTGATATAAATTTTCCCAAATAATCATCCCAGAATCAAGGGTTGTTATTAGCTGAGATTTATTATCAAAGTTGGAATTTTTACTTCTATTTCTGAACCTCTGTTTATTTCAGAAAAAACTCGTGAGCAGCAGAGATCCATCACTAACATAGGCGCCGGAAGGTAATTTTTTTTGGGGGGGCAAACCCAAAGTGAAAAATTTTTTACTACCTAACCCCATGTAAATGTTTTTATCAGCATTGATGTATACTGCTAATAAAAATTGTAGAGTAGTCAGTGAAATGTGTAACTTTGTTAATTATCATTACTGTGTAAGCTTTATTGATCAATTTGAAAAGATTTATTTAAACTAAAAATTTATTTTCTATTTAATGAAAAAATTAGTTCACGTTCAAAATATTTTTTTACGTACAGATTGAACACTTTTTGACATAGTTAACATATAATTCTATATTTCACCAAAAACAACTGATCTGTCCTTGTGCGAAACAAATTCTCTCAATACTTCATGTATATCGATGGACGCCGTTTCTTCTTTATAAACGTGAAGCAGCGTCACGTGGTTCAATCTTTTTTGAGTCATTGTTGTCCGAAAGTATGTTTTCAGACGTCTTAAGGCGCTGAATGATCTCTCCGATGTCGCCGCAGAAACTGGGACTGTTAACAACAGTGTGAGCAATTTCGTGACTTCGTTGAAAATATTCTTCGTTACAGTGGATGAAGTTCGAAAAAGATCAGCCAACTCGACGCAAGATTTCAATCGTCCCCCAGGCAAATTTTTCATCATTTTCAATTGTGTATGGAGGTCCTCGATATCAAAGTCCTCATCATATTTTCCGAGGGCTTCTCTTAGATCTTCAATGGTTGGCACCTTACCTTCAGAAGCACCAAACAAAATATTTTCTAACGACGCTACAGCTTTCAAGCTTTTTTGGTCAAATCTAGATTCAAGCTCATTTTTCAAAAGATCGATTGCCTCAAAAAAAATTTTTTTCAATCGCGTTTTCATGGTCAAATAAACAGGGGGTTCAGGATTTTCGGTTTGTTCCAATCTTCGTGGTGGTTTTCTTTTCCTTGGTTCAGATGGGTACTTTAAGTCGAACTTATCGGCAAGATCTTCAACGTCCTTATAAATATCTTCAAATCTTTCTTCGGAACGAAGATCGTCCAGTCTTTTCGTTAGTAATCTTACCCCTTCCAACGCGCCACTTGCAGTCAGAACTGAGCTTTGAAGAGATTATATATATGTCGAAAAAATTTTCAAGCACTAAAATATTTTTTATTTCTCAAAAAGTGGGGGGGCAAAAAGCATACTTTGCTCCCCTTCTGAAACAGTGGGGGGGGTGCGAAGTGCATCGTGGATGAAAAAAAACTTGAAACCAACGAACGGACGTATCTCAACATCAACATAATCTACGTACAAAATTTCAACCCTCTATTGGGAAAAAAAATTCGCGAAGTGCATCGCGTACTGAAGAAATATCTACATAAAAATGGCGGCGGTTGGAGAAATTCAACCAAATTTTGATAGTTTCGTTCTGCAACGAGAACAATCCCAAGTACCAAATTTCAGCTCATTTGACTCGATGGGAGTCGCTGTAGATGGCAATATGTACCGGGAATATATATATATATATATATATATATATATATATATATATATATATATATATATATAAATATATAAATCTATATATATATATATTTATATATATGTATATATATAAAAATATATATATATATATATATATATATATATATATATATATATATATATATATATATATATATATATATATATATATAAATATATATATATATATATATATAAATATATATATATATATATAAATATATATATATATATATATATATATATATATATATATATATATATATATATATATATATATATATAGATATATATATATATATCAGGGGCGGCTAGTCAAAGGAGGCTAAGGAGGCAAAGCCTCCTCAATAATATTCCGTGTATCACTAATATATTATATTGAATAGTCAGCATTCAGCATATTCATATTAATCAAAATCATATTATTTTATGCACCTACCTTCCTTTCAACCTACATTATATAATATAATTTATTAATTAAGATAGAAGGTATTTACATTTACTGCATTTCATTCATTTCAAGATTTGTGGCACCGCTGCGGAGGCTTAGAAAGGTATATTCTCAACGTTCATTATGCCTGCCACAGAAAAGCAAACAACGGTGCAAATACTCCGAATGAATACTTCATTGCAATAGAAAAGCAAAACACATGTAAATGGCAACACCGATAGAGACCCAGTCTCATACAATGTCGACCAATCACAACTATAGAATTTCGCGTGACATCGAGTGAATTCGTTGGAAAGCATTAATTGAATCGTAGTGTGATCGTAGTAACTAATGGCCGAAAACAGCAGCGTGTTTACTTATATTGCTCGCGTATTGTTTTAAAATGAGTTTGGTTACTGAAGTTAATTTCAAAAATTTCAATGGTGACTTAGTGGAATATTTGTTATCCCATAACTTTAGTGCACTAAGTTATGAGGATAAAGTTTTGATAAAAACATTGCGACCTACCCCTGAATTAAGCAATTTGGTGCAGTGTAACAGACAACAAAACCGCGGTTTTAATACAAGAAATTATGAGAGAAATCCTTGCCTAACCGGATCACAGGTAAAAAATAAATTATTTTGTTGGCAGTGTTTACTTTTTACTAGGGAAAACGTCACTGTTTGGGGCCGCTTAGGATTTGAGTATTTAATTCTATAGTTGAAAGTGAGGAATTTTTCACCGATAAAGTAACTTTAAATACCGCACGCGGATTAATATCTTACTTACAAGATAAGGAATTTATATATTTTTTAAACATCTTTAAATTAATTTTTGAACAAACAGAAATTGTTTTTCAAATCTTATAGCACCAGTTTTCAGATGTAATTTACTCACGAAATCGGCTCAAGTTTCTTTTGGAAAAAATTTCAGAATTTCGTGCAGAAGTTTATTTAAAAAAACTATTTTCTGTATTTCAAACTACTGATGATACGACTCAATTTAGCCCAAAACGAAAGAAATTCAGTTACGCAGATATGGAGCTTTACTATAAGCAAATATTTTATGAAATTTTGGATACTATTAGGGGTCAAATAGAAATAAGGTTCTCTGATTTGAAAGAACTGCATTTCTTCGACTTACTCAATAAAAATTTGTTTACCGGATTTTCGGCTAATTTTCCAGATAACCTTTTGGAAAATTTATGTCAAAAATACACTTTTTTTGATAAGGTGGCCATAAAAAGTGAACTGTGTGTTGTTTATAATGACAATGAAATTTTGGGGCAAAATGAAAATCATGTGAGGACTATTAAATACCTTTTTGATAATGATTTGAATCAAGATTTACCCCAAGTTTATAAACTCTTATGTCTAATTGTTTCTATCCCGGTGACATCGGCTTCCGTAGAGCGCTCGTTTTCCACTCTTAAGAGAATTAAAACTTATTTACGAAATTCAATGAGCCAGGATCGTTATGAAAAATAATATTTTATGAGGATATTATAGATCATTTTGCTAACGTTAAAGATCGCAAAATCCCGCTAATCTTCAAAAATATATAATAACTTTTTATTAGCTCTCACCAGCTGTTAACAAATTCGTTAAGTAGGTAGGTAGGTACCTATTTTGTGAAAGAAAAAAAAATTTGATGAATAGATGAATTGATTAATTGGCTGAGAAGAGTTTTTGTGAATATTGTAAATAGGAGTTGTAGGTAGGTGGTAGACACTCGAAAGTGAAAACAAATTAATAGCTTAGGGTGCTTGTTTTACTTTGATTTTCTTTGAATTATAAGGCGGTTATTGAAATCCTAAAAATTTTTGCCTATGGTGTATTTTTTAACACCTCTTGTAGCCTCCTCAAACCAAAACCTCACGAGCCGCCACTGATGAAAAAAAATAGTCCCGCTCCTAACTGCTTTCCTTCGATACACTGCAATAGTATGTACTTCATAGGATTAAATGCGACTAAAAATACGCGAAGTGCATCGCGTACTGATGGCGAAACAGACGAGATTCAATTCGAACGGAATAGTCACCACGAAATGCAGCGCGGTCGAGAAAAGGAATTGAAACTCAAAAATGATCGTATTTGAACATAAAGTCAATATACGTACATACCAAACTTCAACCCTCTAACAATATGCAGAAGCTGTTCTGTGTGATAAAATTACACGAAATATCTACGTAAAATGGCGGTCGTTGGAAACCCCCCCCCCCCCCCCGAAACCCCGAAATTTGAAAATTTTTTCCATTCGATGTTCTTCACAGAAAAGTCTTCAGTATAGAATTTTCTATTCTTTGAAGTTTGATTTTTTAGTCGACGGAAAGCACGTTTGGTGTCAATCGGACGTATCCTTATTTTTAAATTATGAAAAGCCTGCCTGCCATGTTCAGTAACACGACTTTTTACATCTCACATGTGGCAGCATTGAATAATATAGTTCAATTGTACGAATCAATTCTGATCAAGATCTAGGGATTTTTAGCTTCTTATGATGGACTCATCGAACAAAAACAAATGAATCACTGCACGTGAGTGTTATGGGTTTGTGTTCAATCCAAGCTGAAACTTCTTTAAAACATCATAGTAGCTGTTTATTGTACACCTTGTACTGCATCTTTTTCTTGCACAATAAACAATAATAGATTAAACGTCACGTACTGATTTGAGATTGATGTGTGATTCGCCTTACCCTGAATTTATTCAAATTCGTCCACATTTTTGAGTGATTTTCGTCTTTGAGCCCCCCCCCCCCCAAACGAATTTCTGGATACGGGCCTGTATTTGCATAAATTTACCCAAATTTCAATACTTTCGTTCTGCAACGATGAAAAATTGTTCGAAAATCGTGATCTAAGAAAACGGATGAAAAAACTATTAGCGCACCTAAATACTTTCCTTCAATACAATGCAATAGTATGTATTTTATGGAAAATACTACTAAAAAAAAGTATTACCTAATGGTTAATTCTTATCCGATTTCCTCATTGGATACTTATATAGGCTCTCGCACCGATATTATTAGACTAAGTTTAATGGTAAACCGAGTTTAATTTGACATTTTCTCTTGTACCAAAATATAAACGGCGTTTAAGACTCCATAAACCACGCATAAACTAAACGCCCAATTTTCGGCGTTTAATTTGAAGTTTAAGTACATTTTGAGGTTATAAAACACTATATTTTTTCTTTGAAAATTTAATTTTTGCCGGCGGAAACTATCTGTTTAAAATGTTTTATGAAGAGTTTGATATCTATAACGACAACTTGGACGTTCTAGAATTCGTGGAATAGTGGACACATATTTATTTCAAAAATGTTTGTTTGGCAATAGTCAAGCTATGCAAAAAAGATGGAATCCGATTATATTGTATTATTGTTATAGATTTTTTTGTTCAATCAACAATAATCATCTTATAGGTATTTTACCAGTTATTCTCTCTAGGTGGTAAAAAATATGGCCAGTAGAACTGAAGGCGTGGATTTATAGTTTATATATACTAATGAACAATGCATTCATTCAACTCATAAATGCAAATTTACTCTCCATAATTAAAAATACACACACAAAAAAATTTATTAATATGATATCAAGGGTAGATTGCCCATTAAACCTATATAACTTTGTAGGAATGACAGCTTGTCCCCCATGAATCAGCTACTTTTAGCATTAAAATTATATAGGTACCCATGTACCCATACATTTGTACAGTATTGCTCAATTTGTTGGAGTTCATACATCCACAGTTTCCCGTTCTATCTGGAAAGTATCAGTGAGGTCCCCTTTTCCTTTTATTATTATCTTCCATTTTATGCATATTTAATACAAATCACAAAAAAAAAACTTCTTTACTATTAAAACTAGGTTAGAAAAGTAGAACAATAAATTCTGTTTCTTCTTTTTACTTCATGTACATCGCTGTTTCATCCAAAATACTACAAAAACGCAGTTTAGCAATGGGTCGGTTATAATTCGTTGGTGCAACGACCAGAAAAATAAACGTAGTTTAAAAATTAAACCAAGTTTAGTTAAACGACGTTTTATAATAAAACGGTGCAAGAACCAAACCAAATTTAATTTGACATTTTCGCTTGTATCAAAATAGAAACGGCGTTTAATCCGTCTTAAACCCCGCATAAACCAAGTTTAGTTAAATGACGTTTTATAATAAGACGGCGCAAGAGCCTGTTAGTCATTTTCGATGATGTAGGTTTAGAGTTCTTTTCCTTTGACTGGGAAAAGAACTTATTGAGTTTAGAAGTTCTATGAAAGCTATTATTAAGATCACTGTTAAGATGAGTGTTACAGAAACAGCCACTAATGTTTTGAAATCCTTGAAATACACATTGAATGCAGAACCTGACTTAACACTGAAACTGTCACGATATTGATCCAAACTTTGAATTGTTTGTTCCATCAGGAAGCCACAAATATCCATAAGGAGTTTAATGTACCTATGCTTAACTCAGAACTAGTTGTTTTGATGAATTAATTGAATTAATTAATAAATAATTAAATTTAGTTTCATGTTTGATATATTTATATTTATTGGATACATTAGACTTACATTGGATACAAAGAAATTTGATGAGAAACGCATGTAGCCTTAACTTAAAAACAATTAATGATATGTATTAGATAGACAGTTGTTTATACAAGAAAGATGTTACATTTATAAACTGCTTTATATAAAACTCAAATGTTTGATGAGTTCTCCAAGTTATGTTACAAGAGGAGATATGTAACATAATTGATATCATTTAATATTTATTATACCTCAAATGAAATGAATTTGTATCAGAAAGCTATAATAAATACTATTTTTCTCAATATTCATTATAATTACTCAATATACTCAGTTTGAAGGCAGCTCAGTGAAATAACTCAAACAGAATAATGTTTTCTGATCATCTGGATACAATTCCATAAATCATGTATTATGCAAATCCAATCTAATAATCATTTGAAAAACTAATTTGATTTGAGTATTCTTCATTGCGCACGGTATACAAAAAAAAACTCAGGAGTCAACCTATTGCGGATGAATTATCATTTCTATGAGTCTATCCTTGTTTCTGAGTCGATAAACTGGGGTTAATATATTAGCAAAAGTAACACAATATAACCCTAGTTTTACTGCAATAAAAGATTCGCGAGTGCTAGTTTTGTTTTCCATTTTACTTTATTGCTTAATAATTCAGTTTCACCGTAAAGGTTTGAAAAATTGTTCTGGGTATCTTTTTCAGTAAGATGTTCAAATTGCAAGCCACTTACATATATGTAATGAAATCTTTATTCAACATTTTCCTATATACTTTGTATCATTTCATTTTATTTCACCAATGTACATGAGAAAAAAAATGTTTTTTTTTGTTTCAATGTCTTTTATTTGTTTCAAACTTCACAATACTGCTAAAGATATCATGTTAGGAACACTAAGGCATTTGTATAGTAGAGTGCGCGAATTTTCCCCACACTATTAAGAATTTTCCTTAGGTGCGCGGTAGTCCCCACCCCCAACTGACCCTATATATACATACATATATATATATATATATATATATATATATATATATATATATATATATATATATATATATATATAACAAGCAAAATTAACGGTCAAGCCTGCTTATGTCGAAGCACCCGTTTACACGTGTTTCGGGCTCTATGGTCCACATCAGAACGGCGTAGCCAAGTATGCGATGGAAAACCTGGCAATGAAACAGCAACAACAAGCAGAATCCCTTCAGAAGACAATCACCCATTAGTGGTGCATTGTTCGAACTCTCCGGATTTGGAGATTTGGTCAAACTCTAACCACGGAGGCGATTAATGCCATCTGCGAGATCCCGGAACATAGAATTAAACTACAAAGAAGAACTTATTGCGGGGAAATAGAATACAAAACAAGTAAAATTAACGGTCAATCCCGTATATATCGAAGCAGCCGTTGACACGTGTTTCGGACTCCTTGGTCCTCATCAGAACGCCGTAGCCAAGTATGCGATGGAAAACCTGGAAATGAAACAACAATATATATATATATATATATATATATATATATATATATATATATATATATATATGCAGGGTGTCTCATGGTCGCTGGTAGGTTATAAATCTACGGAGAACTAATGATAGGCGCGATCTGAAAATTTGGTTGGTTACTCAATCAAGTAGTCTCTATCTATCTAAAATACATATTTTCAAAGACGCAGTGTTGTCGCTTCTAAAGGAAAGTCGTAACAACTTTGTTATTTTAAAGGAACACCTGTATACATTCGTTCAATTCCATATATACTGGAATATATTGGAAGTGAACAAATGTATTCCCCAAAACTATTGCAAGAATTGCAGCTCTTCATCTTCTAGAGATACAAATTATATCAAAATATCACGTTATGGAGAAAAGTCGTGTGTGAAATAAGGATGTGTTTATCCAATACGTGGCTTCTACTTACTACAGGAAAATACCATGCGTAAGCTAGACAACTTTAAGTGTATTATAATCGGTAAACAAATCACCGTACGGTATTTGGGGAATTCCTGAAGACCGGGTGTATATATTTGGTTTCGTAATCGTAAAAATAACATATAGTTAGAGGTTAGATTTAGACTGCTAATGAGTAAACATTGAGTCCCGTATTAACTATTGGTGGAATTCTTTAAACGACTACCTTAAATGCTGCAATAAATCTTGTTCAACAGATTAATTCTGTGTATTGTTCAACTCCTTCGTCTGAACGACTTTTCTCTTCATTTGGCATCCTAATTCATACCAAAATAAAAATAGACTGGGCACAGAGAAGGCTTCAAAATCAGTTTCAATATTTGAACATTTGAACAAAAAAAATAAATGTGAATATTGTCGTTAATAGTGATTAAGTTTATCTTTCAAAGCCTTGTTCAAATCATTATTTTAACAACCACAAACTGAGTCGTTGATGAAATATTTTTAATTTTTTGTGGCAACTAACAACTAGTGTTAGATGTTTTTAGTTTTTTCACACTTGAGGCTTTTTAGTAGTAGGAATTATGGAGGTTGTTTATGTGTTTATATATATATATATATATATATATATTTATATATATATATATATATATATAAAATATAAATATATATATATTTATATATATATATATATATATTAAATATATATATATATATATATATATTTATATATATATATATATATATATATATATATATAATATATATATATATATATATATATATATATATATATATATATATATTATATATATATATATATATATATATATATATATATATATATATATATATATATACAGGGTGATTCACGGTGGATGGCACATTAGACGTTTCTGGTGAACCATACAACGGATCACTTTGAAAATTTAATGGAGGGCAAAGTCGGACATTTTCTACCCAACTAAAATATTTTCGGTAATGCGGTGTTGCCACTTCTATTAGAAAGTAGTAGCAACTTTGATTTTTCAAATAGAACTACCTATATATTATATTCTCCAACAATCTCTCAACAACTTTTTTTCCCTATACCTATCTTTTACCGTTTTCGAAATAAAAATTATTTTCATTTTTTTTCGTCGGAAATCAAGACCTCTAAAACCTCTGATATCTTTGAGCTAAGAAATACAATGATATCGAAATTTCGGTTGATACTTGGGGGCTTCCTACACTTCAGCCTAATCTCGGTTATTTCAATACAGGGTGGTCAAAAAATACAGTTATTCCGTTAGCTTGAAAAAGTGACTATAAGTTGGTTATTTCAAATGGAATACCCTGTATATTATTGAAAATTCGGAAAGCTCCTAGAATTTCCTTTGTCATGATTACTATTTGACAGTAACTTTGTGACAATCTAATAATAATATCGACACTTACATCACTTCAGAAGTTGGAAATACCTTCAGAAACTCAATTGTTCTGAATTCGTATAAATTTCTTGAGGTTCATTGGCGGTAGATTCGGATACATTTCATTGAACTTTCTACATGTTCTGCTGATAATTTTATCACACTGTTCTAAAATAATAAACAAATTCATAAGAACTTCATTTGAATACATTTTTTCCATCGTTTCTGAAGGTATTTCCAACTTCTGAAGTGATGAAAGTGTTGATATTATTAGTAGATTGTCACAACGTTACCTACTGTCAAATAGTAATCGTATGATTAGCAAATACCAAAGGGATACCATGTTCAAGGAACATTTTCACAAATAAGTGCCCATAAGTCCGAAACTTGACTAGTTAGGTATATGTATGGTATACATAGATAAAAAGGAAATTCTAGGAGCTTTCCGAATTTTCAATAATATACAGGGTATTCCATTTGAAATAACCAACTTATAGTCACTTTTACTTTTTCAAGCTAACGAAATAACTGTATTTTTTGACCATCCTGTATTGAAATAACGGAGATTAGGCTGAAGTGCAGCCTAAGCATCAACAAACTTAAACCGAAATTTTGATATCATTGTATTTCTTAGCTCAAAGATATCAGAGTTTGTAGAGGTCTTGATTTCCGACGAAAACAATTGAAAATAATTTTTATTTCGAAAACGGTAGCAGATAGGTATAGGGAAATATTATGAAAAGTTGTTGGGAAGTTGTTCTGAAAATACTATAATAAACAGGTGGTTCCATTTGAAATATCAAAGTTACTACTACTTTCTAATAGAAATGGCAACACCGCATTACGGAAAATATTTTAGTTGGGTAGATGTGGATTTGTATGAAATTGTTGAGCGCTGTGTCTCGTGATTGCGGCCAGAATCAGTACTATGTTAGTGTATTCTGTCATAGATCACTGTAGGAAAGATTTCTTTGTAGTCATATGGGTTTGGTTTACACCGAGACTTTTTTATTTCCAGGTCTTAAGGCGGGTTATGTTTCCTGTTTCCATAAACCAAAGTATAGATGTCATTGAATATGCATTTCTTTTAAAGCGAATTGCCCTCATATAAATATACAAAGTATCTAGACGAACTTTGAGCTGTATCAGGTATAAACATCAATAAAAGACCAAAATGAGTGAACCTATTTATAACAAACCTTTACAATATATACAAAAGGCTTTTAACAATGTCAGATCTATCATTGCGAAATTTTATTGTGTATATATCGAATCACTTATAAGGTAGTGCTATAAAAATAATAGATATCTATTATATAAATAATCCAAAGTTAGGTAAAGATCAGATCTTGAAGGCTTAATAAGTGAAGCAATGAAACTAATTCGTCACAATAAACAACAAAATTTAGATTTATTTTTTTTTGTTTTCGATTCGGCATGTTGGTTATCTTGCGATGTCCCACTGGAAATGAATTTTTGTACAATCAGTTCGATGGCCTCTGTTTCTTCTGTATCTGTGAAAAATTATCATTGTAAAGTTTTGGATTGATTGGGCCGATACATGATGTAAATTAATAAACATATTGAAACAATGGTTAACACATTTACACATTTATTAAATAAAATAACGCATGTCACACGTTTCGGTGAAACTTCACCTTCATCAGATGCTAAATGCAAACTAAATATATTTCTCCGTTATAAAAAAAAAAGGAAAAACACGTGTTTCATTCCTCCCTGAAGTATGTGTCAGGGAAGCGGGCAGCTTGAGTTTGGGATTAACTCCTTCAGCCAGATCAGAGGATACACTTGTATATACAAGTGCATTAAGGATAGGTGAGACGGGATATTTATGGAACATAGGAAGTGTGGGTAGGGTTCAGAGGATTAATACTGGCCCAGCACTCGCCTTGTTAGTTTGCAAGCAGTGACTTACATTACCATGAGGAAACCTCTGAAAAAAACTCATAGCAGACCAGTCGGCCCCGGGGTTTGAACCCGAGACCTCCCAAATACTAGCCAGCGTACGCTAAGTACTCGACTAACTAGCTTGGTTCTCCGTTATATCGAATACAAGAAATAAATAGATGACAAATTGTGTAGAAAGGGTAAATAGATAGACAGTTCCAAATATTTCGGAGATGCCTAATTGAGTCCCAAAATTTATAATCCGTCTTAATGATAGCCGAACTGAGTCCCGGAGTTAGGTAAACTGAATCCCGGGCCTACCTGAGCTTGCACAGTAGGGGTTCGTAATCTGTAATATTAAAACTAAAATTCATATTATATCATATAATTTTATACAATTTACAAATATTTACAATAATATACCTATACCTAATAACATGCTAGGGGTTCGTAATCTGTTCGTAGAATATTAAAACTAAAATTCATATTATATCATATAATTTTATACAATTTACAAATATTTACAATAATATACCTATACCTAATACTCCAGCCAAACCTCAGTAACACTTTGATGAATTGCTTCTTCAAAATCAGCAAATACTTTTCGTAAAGTAAGTATTTTATTGCATTTGCCAATTTCTTCAACCAGATGTTTCAATGCCAGTGTGTATGTATTTTTTGGTTTATTTGGCAATAAAAAGAAAACCAATGGTATGTAATGGTCGTCTTTTAAACCATGAATGGAGAACATTTGCAGAAAGAACTTCGGACAGTATTCAAAAGTTCCATCTATATAAATAGTTTCTAAATCTGCTAAAACTTCTAGGTTGGTCTTGCAGGAAAACATAATTATCTGATTTTCTACATCGTTTACCATTTAGGAACTCTTCGCCTGTATTGGTTTTCACTGGGAATGTTTTTAATATTGCATGAGTTTCTTCCATATTTTTTGGCAATTTAGGCAAAACAGATCGTCGAGCATTATACATATTTTTTCTGACCAATCTCACATCCTCGGTTGTCAAGGTATTAATATCGCCATTTCGTAACTCCTTATGTATAATTTTCATCGGGCGTTCACTAACATCATGGCCTTTCGCTTTAAAGAGTTACTTAAAATTTTGCGATTAAGTACCTCTTCGTTTACTGTATGGTTGTGGTTATCCATAATTTCTGTTACTATGTTGTCAGCACCTTCAGTTTTTAAAAATGCCTTGCATTTTTCTTTTGTCTGTGCACAACAAATCCAACGTTTGGCATTATTTTTTAACATCTTATGGACACGATTATTTGAAGCCATCCAACACAATCAGTTGTTTCCCTCTTTCACTTAGTACAACTCTCACAGAACTCATTTTGACAAACTAACTAACACCGAATAGGTAGGTACAAATTAAACAAACTATATTAAACATTTTGTAGAAAACCCTTTTTATATATGATATCCATAGATGTCTAACCAATGAAATCCTTCGTTCATAGGTAACAAAAATATTATTTGGAATAGAGATTTAAAAAGTAATTAGGAATTCCCGAAATATGCATATCAGGAGGATTAGAAGGATTAGAAAGCTTTAAGTGACCCGGGACTCAATTGGACCATTTAAATTTCTTGACCCTTCTTAATTCAGGTAGACGGGACTCAATTTACCTTTGCCCTACGTTGCCCAAATATTTAGTAGAATATAACTGCTAGTCAGGTAGTTCGGTAATTTTGAAAAGATTCAGAAGGGGGCTTGTATTATGATCAATTTGGCTATTCAATAGGAGACCTGAATGTTTGTATTTATTTATCTGTAATGATTCTAGAAAATTAATTCCCATACTTTCAGCATTTAATATATGAAGTCAAAATTGTATGTGTGATTTTCTTGGATTAAATGGTTTGCATAATATGAATCCGACTTTTGATCAACACAGCTACGTTTGTGTTCTGAAATTCTGGTCTGGCTTCTAAAAGTTCTACCAATCGTCTTGTATTCGATATAACTTCTTCTTCTTCCGTAGCCTTACAACCCAGGGTGGGGTTTTGCTGCCTGTACTACCTGCCTCCATCTGTTACGGTCTACTGCAATCTCCTGCCATCTATTTACTTCGATTCCCAGAGTTGAGAGGTCCTTTATATCATCCCACCATCTCAATTCAGGCCTTCTTAGCGGCCTCTTTCCTTGGGGGGGGCTCCTCTCATACAAAATGGGCTAGTACAGCGTTAGTCCTTATTCTGTAATGACCTGTTTTTGGGTCGCGGTAGACACCTTAGATTTTTAGGAGTATTTGCCGCTCAAAACGTCTTAAGATTAGAGTATCATTTACGGTCATGGTCCAAGTTTCACATGCATATGTTACTATAGGTCTGACGATTTTCTTTTATAAGATGATTTTTGAGGTTCTAGAGAGGTGCTTGGACATGAAGAATGATCGTAAGGCGAAGCAGCACTTATTTCCTTGTGTAATGCGATGTTTGATTTCTTCATGTATGTTTTCAGCTGTTAATATTGCTCCAAGGTATTGGAAGTTTTGTACATGCTCGAAGTTAAATTCGATATAACGGAGAAACATATTCAGTTTGCATTCAGCTCAGCATCTGAAGAAGGTGCTTTATTTGATAAATGTGTAAATTATTATTATCAACCATTGTTTGAATATCATTTTAAAGTTTTAAGATCCTGCCAATTATATTGTTTATTAAACAATTCACCTGTGAAAGCTTCAACTGGCTTATCGATAGTGTCATGGTCAATCCATGTGAGGCCCATGTCCACCTTTTCTGCTAAGTCATGCCAGTGCTGACGATTCTCAAGCGTACCGTTGTATAAGGGCTGTACCCATGGAAACGTATCTGACAAGACTTTATATAATGGTAAGCAAATCACATCTATGAATCCAACCTGCATTTGTGGTAATTCATCTTTCCTCTCACGGTCCATCATTGCCTGAAAAGGAAAGTTCAAATGTGATACCTATGTGGTAATAGTAAGAAGGATTGCAGCGGCTTATGAATCGAGTAGTGACCATCTGCGAAGAATATGGCATGAAACTTAATATAAATAAAACTAAAACAATGGTAATCAGTAAAAACCCAAATGCTCTGAAATTACCCTAAACGGGGTACAAACACCTTAGGAAGAGTGAGAAAAATGACATATCCGGGCTGCGAACTCAGTGATAGTTGGGATCATTCGGTTGAGATGAAAACTAGAATATTAAAGAGCAATATTTAACAACATGCGTAATGTGCTGTGTAATCTCAAGCTCAACCTTAAAACCAGAATCCGTGTTCTGAGATGTTATGTTTTCAGCACATTGTTTCATGGTGTAGAAACGTGAACCTTAACAGAAACAACATAAAGGAGAGTGGAGACCTTTGAGATGTGGTGCTACCGCAGGATGTTGAGAATTCCTTGGAGAAGCCATACTACCAACATCGAGGTACTAAACCGAATGGAGAAAGAAACCAAAACAATGAATACCGTCAAACATAGAAAAGCAAGTTACTTTGGACACATAATGAGAAGCGACAAATATATATAAAATGCTCTAAAATTCTGAAAATAGGAAAATTCAACATTACTTACCACAGGCTGTTCTTTTAATTGCATTTTTTCAAGATCTCCTTGGTCAAAAAATTCGTCTGCCACAAGTTTTGCAATTTTGTGTTGAACTTCCCAGGGTTTTGCGATAGCACTTACATCACAAGCTGTCATCATCATGCCACATAATACTAAAATGATCAATGAAATATATCCTACGAAACATATTTGTAGCTACTGCTCGATATGGCTTACATTCTTTTTTATCATCCGCCTGCCAATCAAATTCGCCATCGTCGACCAACTCTAAAAATTTATTTCTTTTTTTGAAGTACATTGCTAAATCAGTCGATAAAATAGCTGTTTCCACTATTTTCATTACTCTCTTGTAGTCTAAAGGTGATAATGCCTAAAACAGATTCATACGGTATGTATTGGAATATGTTAGTTTTTTACTCTAATAAAGATAATTAAAAATATTCGTAATTCTATTATCATTCATACAAGATCGAGTATCTATTCAACCTGTGCTTTAAACAAGTTAAGAGAGATAAAAATAAACTTTACAATTCAAAATTTTTTCCATTAACACAGGTTTGTTCATCAAGTTCCCATTCAGTTAATGAATATAATTTTGAATTGAATTGGCATTTACTTGGTGAAAGTTCATATTCATAACTTTATAAAAAAAATAAATAAAAAACTAACTTTTCACAGGTTGATACCGCTCCATGAAGCAGTGAGTAGTTTTTTTACTTGATGGAAGTTTTCAGGAACAAACATTAAAAAAAAGAAAACAATTGCTCATTGTTAAAAATTGTATTATAACTAAGTAAAAAATGTCTATTAAGAATAACCCTTGCCATCATTACCATTACGTGAAAAGATGTTCAGGTACAGGCATAATGAATTAAAAAGTACATGATGATGACTTTTTATTAATCAAATTTATTAAATACCGAACATAATATTTCCGACATTTATATTATTTACAGGACATTCAGAGATAATTTCCTCTTGTGCTGTTGTATTTAAACGTCCAAGATTTCTTCAGCTTTCATTACGTTGGAAATATCCTGGTGTACATGCAGTGAAGCCAAGCCATTTAGTCTTTCTTCAGTCATTGTGCTGCGTAGATATGTTTTTAAACGACGCAAAGCAGATAAAGTTCGCTCTGCTGTACAGGTAGTTACAGGAAGAGTGCACAAAAACTGAAGTAATACTCTAATGTTTGGGAGAGAATCGGCAAACTTGTAAGCTTGCGCCTGGCGTTTAAGCATCTTATCTTCGGGATTTGACTTCCTCATTTGTTTCCAAATTTGCAGCTCACCTTTCAAGGCTGAAAAGCATGGAAAATATTTTTGTATTTAATCGCCCCTTGAAGAATGTCACTAATGTAGGTATCATTTAGATCTGGTAATAACAGGAGTTGCAGCTTTCCTACGCATTTCATCTTCTTCTTGGGGAACCTTGATGTCAGTTCATTTATAATGGAATCCAGAAACGGGATGTACACTGTCATGCGATAGTAGTCCTCAGCTGACTCTATCTGTACATTAGATCGGTTTCCTTGTCGAGCTGTTATACTAGGCATTTGAATTACTGTGCCCATTTTTTCAACCAACTTAGCAACCTTGTTATGAAGCGCGTTTAAGGTGTCTCGTTTTTCCTGAATGACCTGTATTGTAGTTTCTACAAGCTGCGAAGCTTTCAGCACATCCATATATTCTGCTTGGAGTTTGCGAGCTGAAGGTAAAGTTACTCCAAGTACCTCAACCAACATTACTACATTAATTAAAACTCTGATGATAGAATAGAGTGTATGAAAGCAAATGCATTACTTCCTTCACCTTCCGGTGCACTAGCAATAGTTTCTAGAACAGTGGAAAGTGCAGGAAGGTGTTCCATGAACGTCAACAGAGCTTCATGTCTTTCTATCCATCTTGTTTCACACAGTCTTTTCAAAACATGTTTTCCTGGCTTGAGGTCATGATTTTCCCGCATCCCTTCTTCCAAAGCTTTCAATCTTGCAGCATAGTCCCGGAAAAGATTTGCTAAAGGAGATATGACTCCCATAGCATTTCTGATGCAAGCAAGCTTTGCTTATAGCCAAGTTCAGCCTGTGGTTGGCACAGTGGCTGTAGATTGCAAGAGGTTGAATCTGGGAAATGAGGGCTTGCACACCCTTAAATCTTCCACTCATATTAGAGTATCCATCAAAAGCTTGTATAACGCATGGTACACACAACTATGATAATGAAATGATCAAGGTTGATGTTGGGGCAGAGTCAGTGGAATTATGAAATCAATTAATCTTCTGTTTTCAAAAAGCTATATCGGTCAGACATTTTTTTCTCAATCATAAAATGTATTTCATGAAATTATATCTAGTGTATTTTTTATTCGTCATATTAGAGTATCCATCAAAAGCTTGTATAACGCATGGTACACACAACTATGATAATGAAATGATCAAGGTTGATGTTGGGGCAGAGTCAGTGGAATTATGAATTCAATTAATCTTTTTTTTTCAAAAAGCTATATCGGTCATACATTTCTTTCTCAATCATAAAATGTATTTCATGAAATTATATCTAGTGTATTTTTTATTCGTCTGGGGGGGGGGACGTGCCCCTGTGCCCCCCCCCTTGGGTCCGCCACTGATTGAACAGATTAAGGAGAGGAGAAGGGTTTACTTCAATCTGGTCGTTAACTAGGTTTCCGGAATTTTTATATTTATTGATGTATAGGTATTCCCGACAGTTAGTTTGATGGAGATTATTTTCTAATTGTAATATATTATAATTGTGATTAAAGGTATAGTTTTATTGAATAAGATGGCACGCATAATTAGAGTCAGTTTTCTGCTTAATATAGCTACGTTGGTGTTCGTGTATTCGAGTTTCGAAATTTCTAATTGTACGTCCTATATAGAATTTTTCACAATCGTTACGTTACAGTCAAGTCTATAAAGACCAGTACGTTCATCTCTATGAGTTTTTTATTTTGTTATAAAGTAATGAATATAATATCAATTTTTCCATTAACAAAAGTTCAGATTCACAAAATGAGTAAAATAATGAAATTAATGGATGGAGAAATTGCATACTAATTTTATCATTTAAAGTCAAATATGTGTTATTGACTTCTTTTGTGATAAGAAATCAATTAAAATTCATTAGGCAATATGTACGAATAAAAATTACGTTTTTCATGTCTAACGTATTATATTCTTAGAAATTCCAAAATATTTCGAAATTAATTTTTTAAATGTCGAATATTCGAGTTTTTCATCTCAAAAAGTAACCTACTTGAAATATGTTATTGCTGTCAGTATTCAGGATCATCACACACTGATCGAAATGATGATGCTCCATTGTACTAGTCGTATACAAAATAGCTAGTGGGGACTCCGTTTTAGTTTGAAAAGCATTGTTTGTACCACGATGATCGAGATCGTGGCATAAACACGCAACTAGCAAACCCAGGATTTCCAAATCGTTCATAAATCGCTCCATTTTGCCAGTTTTGAACATCGCAAACATTGTCTGCGTGACATTCAAGGCGTGCCTCCAGTTATGATACTTCACAGGACGGTAATTTTTTTTAACGCTAAGTGTCCACCTACAAAGAACCTGAAAAAAAAATTCAATTTGTTATAATCCCATACGTAAAAATTTCCAATGCTAGTACATTACATTGAGTCAAGAGGTTCAAATTCCAATGTGGATGTTCTGAACGCCCATCATGAAACTTATTTTAGGAAAAAACTTTCAATGTACATTAATTTGAACTAAAAATGAGCTTTTATTTATCTGGACAGTATTTAATTATAGTTATTGTGTTCTCATCCATCGTGTTAATACTAAGAAAACTCTTTTCAACAATGCCGACGTTACGAAACACTTTGTTTCTTTTTCTAGGCTAAAAATTAAAACAGTAATTAACCTACAAAACAAATAATCTCAACAACAAATAAGCATATTAAACATCTATGTAATAATTACCTAGTTATGTTTGTCAATATTGTACATAAACAAAACAATTCTATTCAAACATAACTAGGTAATTATTACATAGATGTTTAATATGTTTATCTGTTGTTGATAGTATTTGTTTTGTAGGTAAATTACTGTTTTAATTTTTAGCCTAGAAAAAGAAACAAACTGTTTCGAAACGTCGGAATTGTTGAAAAGAGTCAATAGAATAAAGTATCCAAAAGTCCAAATAAGTCTTTTCTTAGTATTTAATTATTTTTTCATTTATTTAATATGGGGTTATGTTGCACTGCGACCTTATGGTCTATTGCAGACATGGGCAAACTTTCCAAGGGGAGGGCCTGATGAAATAACAAATTATCTAGGCGGGCCGAAAAAAATTGAACAAAATATATTTTTATAAATGAATAATTTTATTTTTATTTTTCACATCACTCACAACTTATACGCTACAATATTAAAAAACTTAGAAAAAAAATACAATTTATTATTTTTTAGTAGTGTATGAAGGCGTATGTGACTGATGAAACTGTGACTGAGATTCTCAAAGTTGTACATAATCTGGTTCAAACGATGATGAGCTGATGCGCAGTAGAGAAGCCAAATGGTCGTCAGTCAATCGGTTTCTAACTAGTTCTTTCGAAGCTTCATGGTAGAAAATACTTGTTCACAAATGTAGGAAGATGCAAACATCGCAATTATCTTCTGACCGTGAGATTTCAGGTTCGGGAAGCTTGAGTTTGACAGGGCTTTGTAGAACTCAACTTTAGAAACATTGAGAAATTGTTGCTTCAATTCAATGTTACATTGCAACTCAATCAGTTCGAGCTGCAATTCTGATTTGACTGATTCACAGTCCACATTATATGGCATGCTAAAAATGTTCAGGTCCTGTTCAATAACTTTAAAGTCATGGAATCTCCGTCCAAATTCGTCATGAAGACATTTCACGATTTTCTCGTTGCTCTTAAGTTTGTCTTCCCTAACTGCAATAGTTTTTAGTCTTGGGAAATGGGTAAGGTCTTTCTTGACTAGTTGTTTGGAAAATAGATTCAATTGCATTTTGAAACCCCTGATATGACCCCAAATTTCATGGATTAACTGATTTCTTTCCTGGAGTTTAAGGTTCAATTTGTTGATGTGACTGATTTGAAAATGTATCAGAATAGACGTTTTCTGAATTTGCAACCAAGTTTCAAAACTTTTGTAATTATTTCGAGACCATCTTGCTCGAAAAAATTACCACGAATTAAAAAAATTATAAATAAACATGTTCCGGTCAACGTAAAAGGTTCGGTATATTTTTCCGAATAATCTATCAAGTTTGTAGAAGTTTTGGAATTTTTTTTGGTCAGTTTATCATAGAAAAACGTTAATTTTGAATAAAGAAAAATGTTCCGTACCCTTAGTTGATACGTGACATGAAATAATATATTTAATACAACTCCATGTTTGCAGAACTTTTGGAATTTTTCTCACAAGCATAAGGCAAATTTCAATGTTATTGCAATTTTTAAAATGTTCCGGACTTCGGAAAAGGTTGCAAAATTTCATAGTTTGTTTTCATCTCTTTCCTGGACCTACTTTAAAGTTTGAGAACTTTTGGAATTATTGTCAATTGATTATCTCAACTGACTGCCCTACAAAAAAATCACTGAAGGAGGTATTTCAAAATAGTAGGTGCATTTTCCTATACCACAGAAAGGTTCTGGGCCAGTGAAAGGCCTTCGTGCTCGCTTTCTGGCGAGCAAATCGACCTCTTCATTTCCTTTGACTCCCGAGTGACCGGGAATCTAGACGAAAGAGACCTTGTTACCTATTATTGCCTATTTCATTGGACATAGTCTAATGTGTTTCTTTTAACATAAATTGAAGTGCATTTATTGGATAAATTACTTTCATCAACCTTAATACTACGATAATTTTTGCAGAACTACATCATGAGATAATGTTAAACAATTACACACACACATAGACACACAGTGGTTCCGTAGCTCAGTGGTCAGTATGTTAGACTACTGAACAGAAGGTCGATGGATCGAATCCCGGCCGAACCAAAGAATTAATGCAGAGCCAGCTCTCGGAAAACAATGGCAAACCACCGAGAAGTATTCTGCCTAGTGAAGTCTCTCTATAAAGACGATCGGAACCGTCGTAAAACTGTAGGTCCCTTCTATTCGTGTATCACTGTATCACGCACAACACAAATAGTTGTAGTGAGGTCGCCTACGCCCGAAACCGGGTACGGCACCGAAAGAAGAAGATAGGCTTTCAACAAAATTAAGGTGAAAATTAGTGAATTCTAATGATAGTTTTTTCTAGAAAGTTTTCATTCATGTACCAGATGAAAAAAAACAATACACGTCAAATTGTACCTACTTACATCGTAAGGAATAAGGAATTGCTGTACCAAATTACATTCCATAAACATTGTGATAGCAGCCTTACAAGTATCTTCGTCTGATAGATCGAAATCAGTAAACTTAAAGCTGTATAAATTTAAATGTTCTGCAGATGGAATTTTAGTTTTGGCCAATCTTTCTGTGTCGTCGTTGCTAGCTGTCGCGTGGTACGAAAGACACTCCAAAGCAACTTTCTGCTTCGCCATCATCTTACAAGCATTTTCGTACATTTGAGTATTGTGAATACCAAGACCACAGAAAATTGTAAATGCTTCGAAGAGTGTCACATCGCATTCCGTGAAACAAATACCATTATTTTTATTGATGAGTTGGGCGACCCCTGAAATCAAAAAAATTTCTTCAAAGGCTGTTTCTATATATTTTCTGCATATATGAGAAAATATTTTTTACATATGACAGAAATCTACTCAATTAAGTTTGAGGTCATCAAAAAACAAGAGTTTTCATAAAAATTTTTATTAACAAAGTGGCAAATTGTAAATTCGTAGTATAGCCTGTCCAGCGAGACTTCGCGTTCACGTCATCAATTGTATATGACGTCGAGGAACAGCGTTGCCAGACGTAATAAATAATCTTAAATCTAATTAGCTGACCCAAATTTCAACAAAAATGAGATATAGAGGTTATTTCGGCGACTGTCAAACGTGAAAGTAGATCGAGAGGGTCCGACAACATTGCAAAATTTTAAACAGAATGACAACTTCACATTCAATTCTACTTATTTTCATTACTGGGAATGTTGATTTTTCTTGAGGAATTCATACGGTTTGATATGTTATGGACAGAATATTTGTCAAAATTAATGATCCAGTCACTATCACCATATAACTAGTCTTTCAGAAAATTACCTACGACAAATATGAATTTAGACAATTTCGAATTTTATTTATTTGGGTTTGTAGCATTGGGTCGTTATTTGCGCATGTCTGTGATATGAACGCCAAGTCTCACTGGACAGACTATAGTGTGTATATTTAACCATAATATAAATTTTATGAGTAGGTTTTGGATGGATTTGTCGTTTACTGTTTGATGAAACATTTTAACTGTAAATGGGATTCTTTCTGCGACTGTTTCGTAGTGCTACAAAATTTTCAAGCAAACATTTGCTTAAAAATGTAGTAGTACTATTGTATATTGTTTGTCATTTAAAGAGATTATATTTCTTTGGAAAAATCAGTATATTTTTGTATTATGCAATATAAATAATTTAGAAGCATTGCAAATATATGCTAATATATTGAAATTCTCTTCAAAACTATAAACTATTCAAAATCTCTCATATTTCCATCTTTCCAGCAATATTCCTCTTTATTTTTCGGTAATTGAAAAGGGACTAAAGTATAAACTTTAAAATAAAAACACTTGGTTTATGTTTCACAATATAAAAAATATTTAGACACTGTATTTAGCAGTAACGAAAAGTCAATTTACAAAAGAAGTAGAAAACGAAAACGGTACCTTGAATTTCTTAGACGTTCAGATTGCTAGGAATTTGAATTCTCTTACTTTCAATATTTATAGAAAACCAACCTTCACAGATACTCAGTGCTTTTCATTCGTTCATACATAGGTTGTTCACGATTCCATTATCGGAAACAAATTTTCAAACCGAAGTTAATACAATTAAATTATTAGCCATCAATAACGGTTACAATGAAAGTCTTATCGACAAGCTCATTGGGAAAAACGAATAAAGTATCTGTTGCATTCAATATACCCCACGCAAACTATTAATGAAGAACAAAAATACTTCCCAATAAATTATGTGCCTAATTTGAGTAGCAAAATTTGTAACAGACTATCGACAAACAACGTTAAAACAATTTGTACAAATAAAAGAAACTTGAAGTCATTCTTGGTCAATAATAAAGAAAAATCTAACATCAGAGAAAACAGTGGTATTTACAAAAAAATATTTTGCGACGAATGTCCTGCTTTCTATATTGGACAGACAGGAAGGAATATAAATATTCGTGTTGAAGAACATAAAAAGTCAATTTTACAAAACAAAAATACCACTGGCTTCTCTGAACATTGTATAAAATTCAATCACTTCCTGGATTTCAACAAAACCAAATTGTTACATTCAGGTAACAAAGGAAAACGCCTTGACCTTCTTGAAATTCTCGAAATAAGTTCCGCCCATAATAGTCAATTACCCCTTGTAAACGAACAAATTGATTTTCAGGTATCACCTTTGCTTTTGTCTCTTATAAATTAGGATGTAATACTCTCCTGCAGTCAGTCTTGATAATGAGTTCATAACTCGAAACATGTCGACTTTTCGTTACTGCTAAATACAGTATCTAAATATTTTTTATATTGTGAAACATAAGCCAAGTGTTTTTATTTTAAAGTTTATACTTTATTCTTTATGATGTTTCACCAAGTGATGTGCGAGAATTCAATCTCAGTTATCAAAAGGGACTATACTATTGAAGACTTTGAGGTATCAAATTCATTAGTTGATACCACTGTTTACTTATATGGATATTTGATTTACAAAAATGCACATACCTACTTGTAAATTCAATGAAAGCGGAGTGGTCAATGAATTATCATTGAATATAAATGTAATTAACGTAGGGTGATATATCATCGTCAAACTATATTCAATAATTTCTAGTCTATTCAATAGACTTCATTTTTATAAGTTATTTCGATCAAAAGTCACCTCTTATACTTAGGGAAACAGACAAATCACTCACCATTTCTTGTTTTTATGAATGAAAATATCTTGGTACCAAGCTAGTTTCACATCTCAAATGGAATTCCGGCGTAAGTTGCTCAACTGTTATGCTAAAATAATAGACAGAGTTATAAAAACAAGGTAACAAACGTTTTTATAACGAGATTAGATTATTTCAAAAATTTCAATTTATTTTCGAGAGAAAAATTGTAAAGCTATTATTATACCAAATCAATCAAGTTCATGATGCTTCACTTGCGAAACATTAATTTCTTGCACTATTTCTTAGATTTAGAATGAAAATATCTTGGTACCAAGCTAGATTCAATGACAGTGGCGACTCAATTACTAAGCAAAAATACTGAAATATAGGTATTCCATTCATATTAAAACAATGGTTAATAAAAAGAATTTGTACGTTTATTGGATTAAATACGCATGACGCACGTTTCGGTGAAACTTCACCCTCTTCAGATGCTAAATGGTGCTCTAAAAATAGACTTATACTGAACCACGCGAAAACTGTGTGTCTGAATTTCCACAAGAGTTCCATTCCCCAAGACGAAGATATAATAATAACGATAAGTGATGATCACATATTAAAACCGGAAAGAACCGTTAAATTCTTGGGTGTTCGCCTAAATGACACTCTCAGTTGGGTGGACCATGTGGAAGAAGTAGGCAAGAAATTGAATAGCGGCTACTATGCTCTATTGAACCTAAAAAATGCTGTCAACCAAGAGGGCCTCCTTAGCGCATACTACGCGTTAATATATTCAACAATGAGCTACAATATCATCGCTTACGGCAGAGCTACAGAAAGTAAAAGAATATTTATCGCACAAGAAAGAATAATCCGTCTAATGTTCGACTTGGATCCCCTGGAGTCTTGCAGACCAACTTTCAGAAAGCAAAAAATTATGACTTTCACCTGTATATATATCCTGAAAGCTCTGAAAGTATATATATATATATATATATATATATATATATATATATATATATATATATATATATAACCGCAGAGACCATATTGAGAAGGTTGGAGATGTACATAGCTATGATACAAGAAACCGGAATCAGTTAAAATTGAGCAGATTCGCATACCAATCGTATAAGAAAACACCAGAGTATGCAGGATGTTACTATTTTAATTTATTACCTTTGGAAATACGTTCTGAAATTACCTTAACGAAGTTTGAAAGAAGGCCCAAACAAATTCTTATTAAGGAAGCCTTTTATGATTTAGTAGAATTTCAAAATTATTTTTAATAATCTTTTATATTCTATTCTTGCGTATAATTTATATCAACCTTGACTTGTCCTATACATATCTTGTGATTTGAGGATCAATAAAGAATATTATTATTATTATTATTATTATAAATGCAAAATGAATATATTTCTCCGTTTTTCGAATACAAGTGATGAATAAATGACAAATTGTGTAGTAAAAGAGGAAGAACTCATTCTGAAAAGATTCAGAAGGGGACTTGTAGTAGGTATTATCAATTTGGCTATTCAATAGGACACCTGAATGTTTGTATTTATTAATCTGTCATGATTCTAGAAAATTAAGTTTAATTCCCTTACTTTCAGCATTTAATATTTTAAAGTCAAAATAGAATATGTAATTTTCTTGATTTAAATGGTTTGTATAATGTGAATCCGACTTTTGATTAACAAAGCTACGTTTGTGTTCTAAAATTTTGGTCTGAAAGCTTCTGAAAGTCATAATATGTCATAATCAGATTATATTGCCAAAGAAGTAGACAGCAGTACATTAAAATAATTAGAAATCTACAAAAATATATCCTTCAAGTATTTCTTCATAGTTTATGTTTTTAATTTGATACTTAGCTATAAGAAATGAATGATATTGTATATCTTATAACTTCTAAAATTTTATAAATTCGCATTGAAAAAGAAATCTTTAATTATTTGAGAAAATTACATATCAAATCATTATAACATGAGTAACTACAATTACATTCTATCCTATATTGAGTAAATGACATGTTCATTTTTATCATACGGTATACAGTGTTAGGCAAGATAATGATAGTTTCTGAATGATTGATAAAATGAATGAAGTATATGTATAATATAAAGAAAATTGTGGTTCTGAAAAACCTAATGTCCGGACAGTCCCTGTAATCACATATCTCGTTACACTTTTGGGGATAACAACCTGTTTTGGGAATTCCAACCCTCGATGACCAAATAATTATGTTATGACCTGTAATTGTCACATTCTGCAGGTTACATCCGTCGAGGAGTTCCAACCCCTCGATGACAGACTAATTCTGCAGTTATTTCAGCTCTCCTTCTCATTACGGTAATTCCTCTCTTAGTGTTAACATCGTTATCAGGGGGTTAGAAATAGAATGTTCCAGTAGGGTAGAAGTGTGTTTTTATTACGAAGGATACTCGTACACATTAAGAGGAGAGTAACGAAGGGTGGTGTTGTTATGTGGGTGTGTATAAACCAACAGTCAAAGAAGTATTATTTTTAATTGGTGATGGGTTATTTATGAGGAAATGTCAATACTTCAGGTACGGATTCAGGCCCCAAAAATAAACATAGAAGTCTATATAAATATGGGTGCGCGCGGCCTTCGTTTTCGAAATACAGGGTATTAAAAAAATTATGGAATTTTTGAAAATTATAAAACCTAACTTATGTTTCGTTGAACATAATTTAAGAACAATCATTTTATTGAAAACTAAAATACATTGTTTAATTATTTTGTTTTATTTTTTTAAATTTTGCTATAATGAAATCAGATGCGTCGTAATTTTTCAAATCCAAATATCTCGAAAACGAATGCTCATTTCAAGTTTGAACAGGTATATCTTGTTTATGTAAAATGACAAAAGAATTATTCAATTTACTCAAAAATGCAATACAGGTCCGAACTAAAAAGTTGTGATTGTTCCAGATAGTAAACAGACGTAGGTGGCGCCCCCTACAAGTAAGAGCCATACTAAAAACCAAAAAACCACCGGATACCAATTTTTACTCCAATATTCACATTATAAAAATATCGTATAACGTATGAGAAAAATGAGTATTATACATATTTCGATGCATATCCCAATTCGAACTATCAAGATTAATTTTGAAAATAAAAACAAACTAGGGGCTACTAAATGCCACATGACATTTCTAAACGAATAGGCTTAATGTCAGAATTACATCGATTTTATGCAACACATTTCGAGAAAGCAATTGAAATGTGAACTTCAGTAAGGAGATCAGTAAAATTTCGTCAACTTACAAGATACTTGAAGAAGTATATTCCCGCAATATGTTCTCCGATTTTCAATGCATTATTCAAAATTAATCAATTAGTTATGCTTATTAACTGTGCGTCAAAACTATTTGAAAAAACCAACTAATTCATCAAGCTAAAATAATAACTGAAGGTTCATTCCGTTTTGTAATACTGGACCTCTTTGTTTCATTATATAACTCATGTGTGAATAAGCCAATAGAATCCGTGAATGTTGCATAGTTACTGCGTATTGATAAGTAAATATACCCTTGACAACGTGATATAATCGTTTTGGTGTTTCGCCTCGTGTCAAAATAGGAATGTTTTCATAATGACGATTTTTTGACGTTTCTCAAAAAAAAATTAATAATCAAGTTTGGTGAAGTTTCGTTCAATTTTTCAATATGCAACGCTTTGGTTATAGTTCTGATGGTGTTGTTTATTCGTTATATAATTGTAACGAATACCAACTCGAGCAAACGAGAATAATCGTTATACTGACCTCGTCACTCGACGTATTTTCTTGAAACATCACTTGAGCTACGCTATCGTGATGTTTCGCAAAATACGTCTCGTGACTCCGAAGTATAATCGATTATTTTCGATACTCATAACTGAGTATATGTCAATCTATAGTCGATTCATATGTCTACCTATACTGAGCATTTGATAAACGGCCAAGCTGAAAGAACTCAAAGGATGATTTGAAAGTAACCCTCGTTATTTATAATAATCCCACTGATGTATCTTACCTATTAGCCTTTTTTGTCCATTTATAATTGGCATACAAAGAATTGTTTTTGCAGACTCAGCATCTCCATCACTATGTTGCAAATTAAGCCAAGCCCGTACGTCTCCTATATTCAATATTTGACCAGTAGAAGCTGCATATGCTGCAATCTGTGCAAAAGTAGAACTTTTGAGGTCAAAATTCGAAGGTCTCGAAACCAGAGTATTATTTCCACCATCTCGTAGCTCGAAAACAGTTGTGAAGTTGCAAGGTTTCTTTAGACCATATTCGCGCATATCTTCTGCTGTTACAGATCCACTTTCTACTCTATTCAATGGCTCATGACGTTCTATAATTTTTCCGGGCCGTTCCAAAATTCTTTCAAGATGACTCTGAGAGACCAAAAAAAATTTGAATCAAATTGATTATTTATTCAAAATGTATTTTCATACTGATCGTTGAGGCCTATACTTAAATTTTGTTCAAGACTATATTAAGTATTTATGAAGAGACCAAATAATTGTTATTACCTAAATTTCAGTAGGTAATGTTGAGATATTGGCCTTGATCACTTCGAGTAACAAGCGTTCGTTTATGAAATTTAATTCTTACCGATTCTCCTAAATCCAAATCCAAGAGATAAACAGTGCACCTTTCACAATTCAATAAATCTTGAGCCTGCTTCATGATTTTTGTAACTAAACATTCCAAGTTATTCTGTTCTTCAAATATACTTCGAGCAAGGTTAAGTAGGATCTGTAAAAAAAGGAGAATAATCTAAAATAAAAAGTGTTTCGAATATAAAGTTTCGAAGTTGGTTTATATATATATATATATATATATATATATATATATATATATATATATATATATATATATATATATATATGTATATATATTTATATATATATATATATATATATTTATATATAATATATATATATATATATTATATATATATATACATATATATATATATATATATATATATATATATATATATATATATATTATATAATATATATATATTATATAAATATATATATATATATATATATATATATATATATATATACATATATATATATATATATATATATATATATATATATATATATATATATATATATATATATATATATATATATATATATATATATGTATATATATATATATATATATATATATATATATATATATATACATATACCGGGTGTAAATGAGTGATGGGCCACCCCTATAACTTTTTAATGGATTCTTCGATTTTATTGAAATTTGGGTGGTTTATCTTAGACATAATTTTGAATTTTCCTACATACGGAATCAATATGGCTGACTTCCGGTTTCACAGAAAACGATATAAAAATTAAAAATTCAAATAGAACACCCTATTTATTTTCACATATTTTAATTCTGAGGTTTCAAATACATACTTCCATCTGTCAAATGTTAATTCTAGCGCCGTTTCAATTTTGTTTTTCATTTTGTTATTTTTATAGTAGATGGCTGCGACGTCATCTAAATCATAGATAATCGATTCAAAATATCGCCCAAAGTAATAATTTTCCAAAAAATTCATTTTCGTGAAGTTTGTTAACGATTAAATTCTTTTTCGAACCAAAACTGTTTTTGAAATAGAAACATACATGGGCCATCCTGTATATCAAAAAGCTTCTTCAAATTCCTACAAAATGATTCACACATCAGTTTTCTCAATTCCTAAATAACGAAGTAATTATTAAAAATCTTATTCTTATTAGTTCCCTTTGCTCCTGAGACCAACCCTGTTTACGAAATATGAAAAAAAAAATTGATAGATGGAATGTATGTATTTAAAGCCTCAGAATTAAAATATGTAAAAATATACAGGGTGGTCCATTTGATTTTTCAATTTTCATATCGTTTTCTGTGAAACCGGAAGCCATATTGATTTTGTATGTGAGAAAACTCAAAATTATGTCTGAGATAAACCACCTAAATTTCAATAAAATCGAAGAATCCATTAAAAAGTTATAGGGGTGGTCCATCACTCATTTACACCCGGTATATGTGTATATATATATATACATATATATATATATATATATATATATATATATATATATATATATATATATATATATATATATATATATATATATATATATATATATGTATGTATATAATAATTATTTCTTCTCCTTTCTGACAAAATAACATTTGTATATGAATTGTCGAATGAACAAGAAAATATCACATTTTCCTTAAAAAAACTTCTACAGAATATGAACATTTATCAATCAATATATTTTTCAACTTAGCCCTAAATACCTTTAGACTAGGGGACTCAATGACAGACTTTGGCAGTTTGTTGAAAAATTGTGGCCCCAAAGAGTCAGGTGACTTACATCCTACCTTATACTTATTGTAAGGAACATACAAATTATTTTGCTGACGCGTATTAACCTCATGTTTATCTTTCACTAAATTAAAAATACTCTTATTAGTATAAACATATATACATATTTCAAAAACAAATAAGCTTGGAAGAGTTAATATTCCAAGTTTTTGAAAAAGACTCTTACAGGAATATGAACTGGAAACAAGAGATATGCATCTAATTATTCTTTTCTGTGATAAAAAAAACTTTACAAGCAAGAGATGACCAACCCCAGAAAATGACACCATATCGTAATCGCGATTCTGTGTGAGCATAATGAAGCGATACTAGTTGTTTTTCATCTGAAACAGTGCACAAGTTTTTGAACATAAACTACACTACCTATTCAATTTTCCCGAAACATATTCGCAATGATTTTTAAAATTGAGACATTCATCCAAACAGACTCCCAAAAATTTCACATTATTACTTTGTTCAAGCACATTTTCCTCTGCATAAACATTTACTCTAGAGCACTTCCTCTGGTAATTATGAAACCGTATGATAGCCGTTTTATTGCTGTTAAGAAACAAGGAATTACCACCAAACCATCTATTCGCTGCATCTACTACTTCATTACATTTTCGTTCCAAACTACTATCTAGTGTTTCAGATACTAAAAAAGATCTATTATCAGCACAAACCGTCATTGCATCGACAGATATACAGTCAATGTCATTTATATAAAGAACGAACAGGATCGGGCCCAATATAGAGCCTTGTGGGACACCTATGTTTACGTTCACACATCTAGAACTGATCTGTTGTTCCGTTTTCTCATTGCTAAAAAAAATGCTAACATATTGTTTTTGACATTTTGACAATGCCACAAATTCTGAAGTGAAAGTTCAGTGCAAAGTATGAAGTACTTCCAATATCAACGCAATCATCAAAATATCCAAGGAATTTATGGAAATTAGGACTAAAAGGTCATGAAGAATGACGGTATTGTCTTTCTGCCTAAAAAATATTATTAATTCATTTAAATTTTATTACTGTCTTTTCAAAAATCTGTCATCCTTATTCCATTCAGCTGTTGGATTGAGAGACATTTTTGTAGAAGTATAGTGACTGTTTCTTGCAAGAGAAATGTGCAGAGAAATCTCATCTGTCACAGAAATTTGACTTTTTCATAATTATATTTTTGTGTGTATTTCTTGTCATAGTCCATATGCATAGTAACAGGTTTTTCGACAATAAACCAATGCCTTCTCTCACTTATAATTATAACAATTGTGAAATGAAGAATTATATAATTTGCTTTGGATTTTTTCATAGAATTTTCAACTTGTATATTCTCAAATATTCCTTGTCGAGTGATATTTCTAAATAAGTTAATTATTGGAAGTTTTCTTTCTCGTTCGGATGCCTAGGTTAAACCCTACTTCTTAATGTCCCCTTTACCTTATATCTTTTTTGAATTCATATTGATCAGAATTTTAATTTATCAGCTAATGATACATACTTAACTTAATTTCAATTACTCACTCCTTTAGTGTATATCTGCTACGTTAAATCAAATTACATCTACGGAATAGATTTAAAGTTCTGTCATAACAATTCAAAACATCGAAACATCGTTGCTTAACGACACTTGAGTTACCGAATTATAACCTTAAACTTTATATTACTTTAATTACATTAACCCTAACGATGGCTATTTCGATTTCATTAGCCGAATTGATTCAGGATTCAGGTAAAGTTAAATGAAAACGTTCAATTGGGCCATCTCTGTTATTAGCGGTACTAAAATAAAGGTCTATGTTATGTATTAAGGAATTTCGAAATACAAGAATGTAATTAAATTTTTGAAAATCGCGGTTGCTATTCCAATAGGTTTAGGACTATATGTTTGGGCAATCAGGAAGAAACGTTTTTAATAGCTGATACTTAGCATTGAGTATTTTGAAAGATTTCATATTTTTTTACACCATTTTGTAAATGTGTTCTTGTAACTTTATTCTCCAAGTTACTTATCAAAATTTTGGTGTTTTAAAGTCAAAAATATAATAGGGTAAATAAGCATTAGTAGATGTAGGTGTCTGACTGTTTTGTATCATAAACTATAGCTTATAATTTTCTCTCTATTATACTTCAATGAATTTCAGCTGATTTCTGGAAATGCTCACATTTACAATGGGCGGTTTTTCGCCAATTGTTTCTTGAATAGAAAAGAAGTTTATTAAAAAAATTGAACTATCCGCAGTGAGCATAAAAAGCTTGTTTTAATCCAAATATTGTAAAATATGAACATCACACATCAAGAGTTTCTAGAAACTGAGGGTCCCAAACATGTTCAAATTTGCAAACTATTTTCGGTACAGAAAAACTGTGTCTTTCATTTTCTCTCAAGTTTGGTTTGATTTCGCCAGGAGACTATATTCGTATGCTCAAAAGTCCAACTATTTCCGTAAAAATTCCTATCTATCCGTAGTTTTCGATAGAGCTTGCTATTTTTGGTGGAGTTTCATATAAGTAATCCATACAAACTAAACAGAATTTATCTTGTGCTTCTTTAAGGGCATTGTCAAAAACTCTTGTATAGTGAAAAGTGAGTTCCGCATTATCATATATAATTTCTAAAACTCATAATGACCCTTCGCAACAATAAAAACAGTTTTCTCGATTAAATTTGGATATTTTTGAATTTGGGGGAAATTATTAATTATTCAATAGTTTACTACCTACACTTTATTATCGCGAATATAATGCTTTATTGTGTGCTATTAAATGAAAATCTCCAAGAGTTTTTTTTTACCCGTTTTAGACCGCCTAGACAACGATTTTTGAAATTTTTTTCATGTCTGATATACAAATATATATTATATTGATGTATATATATATATATATATATATATATATATATATATATATATATATATATATATATATATATATATATATATATGTATATATATATCAGTGGCGACTCGTGAGGTTTTGGTTTGAGGAGGCTACAAGAGGTGTTAAAAAATACACCATAGGCGAAAATTTTTAGGATTTCAAGGTCAACCGCCTAATAATTTAAAGAAAATCAAAGTAAAACAAACACCCTAAGCTATTAATTTGTTTTCACTTTCGAGTGTCTACCTTGAGACCTACAACTCCTATTTACAATATTCACAAAAACTCTTCTCAGCCAATTAATCAATTCATCTATTCATCAAATTTTTTTTTCTTTCACAAAATAGGTACCTACCTACTTAACGAATTTGTTAACAGCTGGTGAGAGCAAATAAAAAGTTATTATATATTTTTGAAGATTAGCGGGATTCTGCGATCTTTAACGTTATAGCAAAATGATCTATAATATATTCATGAAAGGTTTTACCAATTCCTTTTCAATAGACAACAAACTAATATTTTTCAAACGATCCTGGCTCATTGAATTTCATGAATAAGTTTTAATTCTCTTAAGAGTGGAAAACGAGCGCTCTACGGAAGCCGATGTCACCGGGATAGAAACAATTAGACATAAGAGTATATAAACTTGGGGTAAATCTTGATTCAAATCATTATCAAAAAGGTATTTAATAGTGTGAATGAAAACTTTTGCAGTAAGATTTGAAAAACTATTTCTGTTTGTTCAGAAATTAATTTAAAGATGTTTAAAAAATATATAAATTCCTTATCTTGTAAGTAAGATATTAATCGGCGTGCAGAGACATTTTCACTAGTAAAAAGTAAACACTGCCAACAAAATAATTTATTTTTTACCTGTGATCCGGTTAGGCAAGGATGTCTTTCATAATTCCGTGAATTAAAACCGCGGTTTTGTTTTCTGTTACGCTGCACCAAATTGTTTAATTCAGGGGTAGGTCGCAATGTTTTTATCAAAACTTTATTCTCATAACTTAGTACACTAAAGTTATGGGATAACAAATATTCCACTAAGTCACTATTGAAAATTTTGAAATTAACTTCAGTTACCAAACTCATTTTAAAACAATACGCGAGCTATATAAGTAAACACGCCGGCTATTAGACAATACGATCACACTACGATTTACAACGAATTCACTCGATGTCACGCGAAATTCTATAGTTGTGATTGGTCGACATTGTATAAGACTGGGTCTCGATCGGTGTTGCCATTTACATGTGTTTTGCTTTTCTATTGCAATGAAATATTCATTCGGAGTATTTGCACCGTTGTTTGCTTTTCTGTGGCAGGCATAATGAACGTTGAGAATATAACTCTCCATGCCTCCGCAGCGTTGCCACAAATCTTGAAATGAATGAAATGCAGTAAATGTAAATACCTTCTATCGTAATTAATAAATTATATTATATAATGTAGGTTGAAAGGAAGGTAGGTGCATAAAATAATATGATTTTGATTAATATGAATATGCTGAATGCTGACTATTCAATATAATATTTTAGTGATACACGGAATATTATTGAGGAGGCTTAGCCTCCTTAGCTTCCTTTGACTAGCCGCCCCTGATATATATATGTATATATATATATATATATATATATATATATATATATATATATATATATATATATATATATATATATATATATATACAGGGTGCCCCACCGCGAAAGAACGCGATCTGTATATGGAAAACTACAGATTTAGTAATAATAAAACTACTTATTTTAAATTGGATACCCTATATATTAATACATTTTTAGATTCTACGAAAGATTCTAGGCAGATTTTATGTATTATGTCCTATACCTAAGTCTAAGCGTTTTTGACATATTTAGGTTTTTATGACAAAAATGACGATTGCAAGCCCTAATATAATTATCAATTGTTCCTATAAGGATTCCCGTATTACTTACTTTGGGATGGATTCCTTGTTGAAAAAAACTTGCTTTAATAGATTTTGTATAGTATTTGGATAACTAATCATACAGGGTGTTCGAAAAATAAGATCTAAAATGAGATTGAGAAAACTGACAAAAATCAATTTTTTCAAACGGAAACCCCCCATTTTTCTTATTTTGTAGTATTTAGCATTTAAAAAGAAGGTAACTTTGTATAAAGTTATCTATACCTAAAATTTAAAGTTTTCGAAATATTGCCAATTTAATATTTTTATATGGCGATTTTGCATTTAATCGTTAAACAATTTGATCTAGGATAGCCACGATCGTATTTGACATTTCAAGTCATCGTACTGGCACCCCGGTTAAATTATACAAACGAAGATTATTTTGAAGGCTTATCTAAATCATTTTCATTTAAATGCTGCACTAATGAGAATATGGATAGCATAGGGATGATATTTGTGTTTCCGTAAAATTCTTAGAACTGACGGTTTAGATAAGCCTGATTCTAATGCTATCTGCCTTGAAGATTTTGTTGGATATGCTTCAAAATATCCCAAAATTGCTATTTCAATATTTTCATTGTTAACAACTGGTTTCTTTTTGTACGCCTTTACGGATCCAAAATTCTTGAAGTTTTCTATAATTCGTTTAACAGTATTTGGTGATGGTTTTTGTTTATGAGGATATCGGGTCGCACATGTATCACATGTTCTTGAAATAATTTATCACATTGTCCATAAATAATAAATAAGTTTAAATAATCTTCGTTTGTATAATTTAACCGGAGTGCCTTTACGATGATTTGAAATGTCAAATACGATCGTGGCTATCCTAGATCTAATTGTTTCACGATTAAATGCAAAATCGCCATATAAAAATATTAAATTGGCAATATTTCGAAAACTTCAAATTTTAGGTATAGATAACTTTATACAAAGTTACCTTCTTTTTAAATGCTAAATACTACAAAATAAGAAAAATGGGGGGTTTCCGTTTGAAAAAATTGATTTTTGTCAGTTTTCTCAATCTCATTTTAGATCTTATTTTTCGAACACCCTGTATGATTAGTTATCCAAATACTATACAAAATCTATTAAAGCAAGTTTTTTTCAACAAGAATCCATCCCAAAGTAGGTAATACGGGAATCCTTATAGGAACAATTAATAATTATATTAGGGCTTGCAATCGTCATTTTTGACATAAAAACCTAAATATGTCAAAAACGCTTAGACTTAGGTATAAGACAAATACATAAAATCTGCCTAGAATCTTTCGTAGAATCCAAAAATGTATTAATATATAGGGTATCCAATTTAAAATAAGCAAGTTGGTATCTACTTCCGGTATAACCGGAAGTGCCACCATCTTGAAAATATTTTAGTCGAGTTGCCCCTATCGACATTAGTATACTGTCAAATTTTCAAAATTTTCCTATGTGTAGTTTTCCATATACAGATCGCGTTCTTTCCCGGTGGGACACCCTGTATATATATATATATATATATATATATATATATATATATATATATATATATATATATATATATGTATATATATATATATATATATATTGTTTCCAGTACATAATGGCATCTTCAGCCGCCATTTTTACGTAGATATTTCTTATGTTTTCGAGGTTTTTGAAAAAAAATTTGCTCAGCTCCATCTTCTGCAGGTTAAGTTAGAGGGTTGAAATTTGGTACGTGGATTGAGTTCTTGTTGAAATACGATAGTTGGTTGGTTTTAACTCTTTTTTATTTTTTTTAAATAAAATATATTATTTTGTAACTTTCATTACGTTTGGCTATTAAAACTTGGTTCTTCACTTCATGAATGTTTTTTTGTGATAAAATGAATTATTTTTTAATTTTTATTTCTGTTTGCTATTAAAGCGTGGTTTTTCAAGCTATACTTTATTCAGTTAGAATTATTAACCTAAGTTCTAGTATGAATCGAATGCTATCCAGTTCCTATATCAATTTTATTATTAACTGAGACTGAATTCTCGCACATCACTTGGTGAAACATCATAAAGAATAAAGTATGAACTTTAAAATAAAAAACACTTGACTTATGTTTCACTATATAAAAAAAAAAAAAATTTGATACTGTATTTAGCAGTAACGAAAAGTCGACATGTTTCGAGTTATGAACTCATTATCAAGACTAGATAATGTCTTGATAATGAGTTCATAACTCGAAACATTTCGACTTTTCGTTACTGCTAAACACAGTATCTAAATATTTTTTTATATTGTGAAACATAAGTCAAGTGTTTTTTATTTTAAAGTTTATACTTTACAATTTTATTATATTTTTTGGGAGGTGCAAAAATAATTTATTGAACATTACCTCGAACTTGATAGATCTTAGAAAATATTAATCCAGACCTTTTTTCGAAATTTCGTCCATACCTACAGCAGTGTTACTCAATACTAGCACGACTGTTCCTGCCAATTAGATTTTACAAATCTTTTGAATTATTTTTAATATTACCATATATATGCATATCTAAAATATGCTACATTTTCATAACAACAAAAATATTCGTGTATACGCAATTACCTGATTTCTTTTATACTCCAACACTGACACTTCGAAAAGTTGAGCATTTTGTAGTCCTATACCACAAAAAGTTAAGTATTTCTTGAACACTTCAACGTCAGTTTTAGTGAACTCCTGGTAATCGTTTATTTTATTTATTATTTGAGCCACACCGATCACATCACCGTCATAATTGCATATTGGCATGCACAGAATGGAGTTCGTTCTATATCCTGTTCGCATATCAATTTCGCTATTGAATCTATTATCCTGCAACAAAATAAAACTTATTATAATATATATTCTGACATGTACATTTTTCAATGTAAATCATAATCTGATTACACTCTAATGTGAATCTAATAAACAGGTATGTGAATATTAAAAGGGACTGGTTACAATTTTCCATTTGTGCTTAGCACTTGTTTTATATTTTCCTGAAAGTATGACTGCTATATATATATATATATATATATATATATATATATATATATATATATATATATATATATATATATATATATATATATATAGATAGATAGATAGATAGATAGATAGTATATTTGGTTACATAAATAACAAAGTCAAGTTACAAATGATATACAATATAAAAATTCAAATAATTGTTCATTCTAATCAATTCAGAATTCACCCTTATTTTTTATTTGTTAAACTCCTCCGAAATGGCTAGACAGATTCTCATGAAATTGAGTGTGCATATCGGTGAATCGGACAACATCTATTTTTCATCCCTCTGAATGTTGAGGGGCTCTTATTTTTCAGACAAAATTTTCCGTTCTATTTTTTTTATAATACAGCATTCAAAAATACATACAACCCTAAATTTTCAACCCTCTACGATCAACTCCTATTTTTTATTTGTTAATTATAAACTTGGCATGAAAATAACAATAGTCGGTCTGAGAATAGGTCGTCATATATTTTTCATACCTCCAAGTGATTAGGATGGTTCACCACAAACATTTTTATAAATTTTTTGGACAAGATTTTTTATTTTTATTTTTTATGATGTTGCATTAAAAAATACATACATCTCTAAATTTTCACCCTTATGTCAACAACCCATTTTTTAATAGCCATTTTAATAATTTAAACAACGTTTGCCGGGTCAGATATATTGATAAATAGATATAATGATAGATAAATAGTTGGATAGATAGATAGATAGTTATATAGATAGAGATACATCGGCAGATAGATGAATAGATAGAAAGATAGATAGATAAAAATAATTTATATGGCAGAACAACGTTTGCCGGGTCAGATAGATTGATACAAAGATAGACAACTGTAGATAGATAGATAGTTAGATATACATCGGCAGATAGATGTATAGATAGAAAGATAGATAGATAAAAATAATTTATATGGCAGAACAACGTTTGCCGGGTCAGCTAGTATATATATATATATATATATATATATATATATATATATATATATATATATATATATATATATATATATATATATATATATACATATATATATATGTATATATATATATATATATATATACACACATATATATATATATATATATATATATATATATATATATATATATATATATATATATATATATATATATATATACTTATGTATATAATTATATTACAGGCCATTTGATAACCGATTTTATTGAACAATTAATTTTTCGTCACAAAATTCGCGACATTTAAGAATTTTAAAAAAGCAAACAAGAGAACATTAAGGGCAATTCATTTTTCAATTCTCTCTTTTAACACCGACTTATTTATCCTACATTTATTCAAACAAATAATTCAGGGACAATAAATGCAAATATAACGATATTAGCTATATTATTTTGTTTTACTCTGGAGACAAAGTAACACATCAAGTATAATGGAGACAAGAATAAAACGTAGGTACCTACATCTCTGTATCAATAATAATTATAATTATCACTGATTTCCTTCTATTAAAAGGTAAATACCTTTTTTATTGAGTTTTTTTTTGAATAACTCAATGAATTATGACATATCAATGCCATAAATATAAATGGAATATTTACTTATATATCAGAGTTATATTTTGGAGATTGAATTATTCAATCGTGGAAGGAATATAAAAAGTATCCAGAATAAAAAACAATGAAATGAACTCAATCCTTTTCTTCCTCAAAAATCAATTTGATTTTATGTAGATACTACATTGGTAACATAATATTTACTTTGAAATTATGAAGAAATACCTATCAAAAAATTCATTTCAAATTCCTATAATAAAATGATAACATACATTTAATTATTTTCCATATCCCGAAATGAAAATATTTATTTCAGTTATGTGTATGTTATTGTTTATGATTTCATCTGAAAATTTTGGAATTCAAGTTGACTATTATTGCAACCTCTATGATAATTTCAAACAAAAAGTGAACTGACCCTATTTCCATAACATTCGTGAAAACATTCATTAAATTGAAAATTTTCTTTCTCATTGAAAGGTATAGTATTTTTATTCGCTGTCAGCCTGATTTTCATCTTGTTTATCTACCAGAAATCATAATCCTCAAGTTAACAAATGTTTGCTACTCAGATTAATATATAGGTATATACATATATATATATATATATATATATATATATATATATATATATATATATATATAATAAGAATGAAAAGGTAGTCCTGACTGACTAGTTAAGGTAAAATTAAGGTAAAATATAAGGTGTGATCTTGAAGATGCAGTCAAACAACTGTGCTAGATTTAAAGAAAACTCTTTGTAATTTTGTCAAGCTTTCGGAAATCTTCATTTCCTTCTTTAGGACATCTATAATAAATGTGAATGTAACGACATGTTTAAAAAATAGGTTAAAACATACTCACTAAACTTGAGATTTGGAATAGAAGTCAAAAAACGTCAACATAAAATAACAAACAATCTCTCCTAGTCAACTTAACAACAGTTGAGGTAGTTGTCAACATTAATGTAACAAATTATATTTTATAATTAAAAATTTAAAAATTTTTAAATCTCGCCCAGTTGTTTGGCTGCATCCTCAAGATCACACCTTATATATATATATATATATATATATATATATATATATATATATATATATATATATATATATATATATATATCTATATATATATATATATATATATATATAATATATATATTTATATATATATATAAATAAACAACTTCTTTATTACCTATATATAGAGGAAAGTCTCCTAATATGGGGTACTTTTTTTCAAAACACCATATTAAAAAAACGGAGGTAGTTTCAAGCATTATTTTCATAGTTCATGTTTCGTTGGATATACTATCAAGCATTTAATAAGAAGACACAAGTTTTTAAAAGAATCAGTTGAAAATTTGCAGAATTTAAAAAAAATGTGCTCACCCCATATTAGGGGCATATGATATCCTAATATGGGGTGCACTCTGTTCGCAATATGGGGTACCTAATTTGATATGTAAAACATGAAAACAAGTAAAATCATTTTGTTTGTTTTTGAGAAATATTTATTTATGGGAATGTGAAAAGTATGTCAAACAAAAAGTTTCATCCCTTATAAACATAAAAAAAATTCTCATCTAGAAATAACCTAAAACAAATTATTTAGACTTGCAAAAGTCACAAATATACCGATTGCTAACAACCAGCACAATCCACATGAGCCCATTTGAAGCAGCTCTGACAAATTACCCATTCTTCGCCTCTTACATCTTCAGAGAACGGATTTTCGCAAAAAATACAAACGGCATCTTCAAAGTTTTCTACCTGCTGGTCATATCTTGATACTCCGGTTCAGAGGCCGAATCTGAAGAAGAACTCCAGGATACCAACTTGCGTTTGTTTGCTTTTTCTTCAGCAACTGACTTTTTCTTTTGGGTAGATTTAATTTTTTTCTGCTGACTTGGTTTTGAATCACTAATCTTTCTTTTGATGCCCGAACTTGAAGGTAAATTTCTTTTTTCTATGCTGGCCTCTAATTGCTCTTTGTATGGAGTTATAACGGCAGCTTTTCCACTTCTTGAACTTTTTTTTTTAATAATAACTTTTGAAGCAGTAGGAACAGGCATCTAGTTTGCAGGGGTAATCTGTTTCTCAGGGGTAACGTGTCTCTCAGCGGTTTGCTGTCTTGGAGGGGTAACTTGCCTTTCAGGGGATTTCTTTCCAGCACTTTCTTTTGCTACGCTAAATGGATTTTTTATATTATTAGCCTTGCATAAGCTGTATGCCAATCTGCACACGTCTTTTTGAGTAATTCCAAAAAAATTTCTTTCCATTTCTAAACAGTGATTTGCGAGCATTATTGACTCCATTTCTTGTGGAAAGACTATCTTTCGTCCTAACGAAGAATTCACAATGTCTTCAGGCATTCCCTCCATTTTTACGTACCTTTCTAAGGTCGTTTGAGGTACACCGTGGGTCTGCGCACTTCTCATGTAGCCCATTTCTCCTTGTCGAACAGCTAAAATTGCTGAAATCATTTGTTCTTTGTTCCAAACTTTTCGTTTTTAGGCATCTGAAAGAAAATACTTTGGTTTCACATGGAAAAGTACTCAGTCTCCTAATATGGGGTACCCCAAATTAGGAATTGATAGGTACCCCATATAACGAGCAAATCAGATTTTTGAAAGGGGAATCTTTTTGAAAAAACTGTGATGTTATCTTAAAAAAACAGAACCATTTCTATAAACCACGCTAAATTCCATATTGAATCATATTATTAAATTTTTAAGAACTTACCTTTAAGTTACTCCAAATATCTAAAATGCAACAGTCACCAGAAACTTTAATTTATACACAAAATTACCATAACCTAAATCGTCGAAACGGAACACGTGTTTGTTCCGAAACGTGAATGGGTGCTTTCTAGGAAGTCGGCGGTTAGTTTTTAATGTTCACAATAGATGTCGACACAAGTACTTGCTAAAAATTGAAGTACCCCATATTAGGCACTACCCCCATATTAGGCGACTTTCCTCTAGGTGTGTATTGAAATTGAAATAAAAGACAAAATAGTTTGGACGTTTCGGAGGTCTTTCCTCCTTCTTCAGCATTAAAAGAGTATATATATTGTCTATTAAAATGATAAAATGGTTTTCATTCAATTTATATATATATATATATA
>JARQZK010000729.1:155000-175000 GCA_030704885.1 Cynegetis impunctata
ATATATATATATATTTATATATATATATATAGATATATATATATATATATATATATATATATATATATATATACATATATAAAGGGCCGTAGCCAAGGGGGCGCCAGAGGGGGCTGAGCCCCCTCTGGAATTATTTAAGCCCCCTCTAGAAGAGATACCAGATATTTGTTAAAATTTAATGATGAAAGTACATTTTTATTTTTTTTTAAATATTTTTTTTTCTATTTGTTTTATTCATTTAGAGTTTTCTATGAAAGATTTTTTATTTATTATTTTTTATTAGAATAAATATTTTTATTTTTCCAAAATGTTTTTTGATGAATATTCGTTTTCTAGTATAATTTTCTAGGTGAAAAGACAGAAAAAACTTTATAATCCTGTCTTTTTTTCACGTATATTTATTTTAGTACTATGTAAAGAACAAGCCTCCTCAAGAATTTGTGTAACCCCCTCTGGAAAGCAGTGCTGGCTATATATATATATATATATATATATATATATATATATATATATATATATATATATATATATATATATATATATATATATATATATATATATATATATATATATATAATATATATCAGGCGCGGATCCAGAAGGGGGAACTGGGGGAACGCCCCCCCTCAAATGTCCCGGGCCCCACTTAATTGTTTTGATTGGGAGCTACTCGATGTACCATTGCCCAAAATACCAGTACCTTTTATTATATAAAAGTTCCCCCCACCAAAAGTTGGGCCTGGATCCGCGCCTGTATATATATATATATATATATATATATATATATATATATATATATATATATATATATATATATATATATATATATATATATATATATATATATATATATATATATATATTTATAAATATATATAAATATATATAAATATATTTATATATATATATATATATATATATAATTTATTTTATTTATAAAGAGATTATATATATATATATATATATATATATATATATATATATATATATATATAAATATATAGATATATATATATATATATATATATATATATATATATATATATATATATATATATATATAGGGAGTAGAAAAAATATATTATTACCTAACATTCATATTTGTAATAAATACTTAAAACTTCACATCAGCCAAATTTCTCTGGAAACCGTCATGTTTTCGAATATGATTATGCCGTTTATTGTCGATAAATATAAAATGAGGAAAATCATCAATCATTCCTTTTTTTCTATTTCAGATTCAACTTTAATAATGAATCACTCACAGTTAATGAGGCATGGGATCGTTATAACGGTTCAGACTTTTATGTTTTCACTAGAAGTAAAAATAACTAAATATAAATTCTACCTACTGGAAAGCGTTTATGAGGTACATAAAGCATCTACATACATACATATCTGAGCGTTGAACTTCTGTAAATAATCATTTATATATATATATATATATATATATATATATATATATATATATATATATATATTTGAATTGTTGTTGCCTGTGAACTATTTTTAACTTTTTGATAATTATTAGCAATAACAGGCTTAAAATCTTATGTTGTTCATAGTATACCCTGTAATAATTGTAATAAATCATATATAGGACAAACTTTTCAAAATTTAGAAGAAAGATTAAAAGCACACAAATATGCCAAAACACAAACCACAGCACTAATCAAACATAAAAATGATGAGAATCATAGTTTCAACTTTAATAGCACAAAAATTTTAGAAATAGAGAAAGATCAAAAACGCTGAGGAATTTTAGAAATGTAACATATTCAAAAAAATTTAAATAAAGTCATAAATGATAGAACAGACATGAAACATTCAAGTTCAATATACGCAGATTTAATTCTTTAATTTTTCTAAGAAACAACGTGAATCAAGACAAAATAATTCAACAAATAAACTCTAACCTTAACAACTCATCTTCTTCGACAAAATCTAGACATCTAGAATTTTCAATTTTTCTAAAAAACGGTATAGTTTGAAAAAATTACAAGTAATGTCCTTTCAAAGACAAATCCAACAATCAAATATTTTAAACCTATTTTGTTTGTACATTACGTGGGTGAAGGTTTCTGTGGTTCCCTTTCCATCTAATATCAACAGACCTGACTGTTGATATTGGACTAAATAGCACGTATTTAGTAACTAAAGACGGCCACAGCCGTAATAAAATTTTTTTTGAAAAAAAGATAAATAGTACCTTATTCTTTGAATTTTCAAAATCAAAATAATTTCCAATCCTTTACCATCTAATAATAACAGATTTGAATGTTAATGGACTGAATAGCACGTAATAAATAACAGAGAACGGCGACAGCCAAAAAAATTTTGATGAAACATACTAGTCTTTTTTAACTATTCAAATTTTTTCAAATCAATAAATGTCAAAGAAATTTCAATATTTCAAAAGTTTTGAAAAAGCCACGAATGTCGTGGCGAAACGTCAACTTTTTAATAAAATCGTTTTTTTTCACCAAGCCTGTTATTGCTAATAATTATCAAAAAGTTATATATATATATATATATATATATATATATATAAATATATATATATATATATATATATATATATATATATATATATATATAATATATATATATATATATATATATATATATATATATATATATATATATATATATATATATATATATATATATATATATATATATATATATATATATATATATATATATATATATATGTATGAAAAATCGAAAAAAACGAATTTAAAAACCACTCCCGCACCTCACTCTTGATTTTCGATACAGTGCAATAGTTTATTATTTTCGGGTAAAATATAACTGAAAAATAAATGTTGTCTTCGGGGAAATTACTGCTAATAAAAAACTTAAAAAACACTTTACATTTCGTGAAAACGACAAGTGGAACAACTGATTCACCGAGCCCGCGTGCCACATGGGGCCCCCCCGTTAATTTGTTGGAGCCCGCTGGGAATCATGTAATAGCGCGCATCCATCCATGTATTGACATTAGGGGCATGTGGCGTCATTCGCATCGAGCGTAGTGCGAAATAACCCATTTAGTTTATGTCTTACCGTCTTTCTGGGCAGCGTATGATCATAGTCACGTAGTGTATTGATACCTTGTGGATATAATACTCCCATTAAAAATGTCACATAATTCAATAACTGCTCATGGTCGTTTCCATTTTAGTTTTTGGATTTGAAGATGTGATCAACGTACGTGGACGGTCATGAATCATTTTTAAGTACCTAATAATAATCGATTTATAATAATGATATCAAATTAGATAATTAATAAGTAACATGTCGCGTTCATTTTCATAGTGCGGAGGTTGGTTATATTTCATCATTAAAAAATATTGAACAAAGTATTGTCCAGTAGATAATATAAACTACGTTATGGAAATCAGGAATTTCAGCATAATTGAAATGAAAAGTATTGTTTTGGAAAGTACTTCGAAAGTTCGTTGGTTTAATTATAGTAAAAACGTTATTTCAGCTATATATCATTATGACCTTAATGTTGTATGTGGACGGAAATGAGATTAGTTAACCCTTTTCGACCCAAATTTTTTTTTGTGGAGAAAATATTATGTATGATTTGATAATGGTTTATTAGAGATACTCGAAGAAAATGAAACAAATTTCAAGATAAAAAAACACAAGGATTATCCTGCAGGATGTGGTCACTCCACATAACCAGTAGGAACATATAACCAAACAAGATAACCTATTTTGCGTAATATAACATGAAACAGTTTTTGTCATGTTTCAAACACAATTCTACTTTGCACGCTGAACATTTCTTACAAATCATAGAACTCATCTGCATGAAGATTTTCTAAATATTCAGTTATTGGATTCCCAACCCTCCCGCATTGCCTGGATGACTCCGGTAATAATGGTCAACCTCCCGACTTCCCGGGGTGACTAACTTCCCCAGTTTTTTTTAAATTATACGCAACCGCGCTCTACTAATCAAACTTCGATTTTTAATGATTATGATTTTGTGGTAAAAAACTGTCAAATATTAGAAGCAGAGTATATATAAATTAAAAATAAATAAATGATTGACATTTTCTTCAACCCCCTCCCTACTAAACTCCTTAACCTTTAACTACCCGCGCCGGTGTATAAAATACAATACACCATTTCTCTTAAAAGAGCGGTCAAAACCGAATGTGGTATCCCCCACTCTTGCCCCCCCATGTAACCCTCGACCGATGTGTTTACTACGTGTACCGACAGTTGTGCTTTGGTGGCTGGAGCGTTCGTTACTTTATTGACAATTTCTTTGTTGCACTACAGTCTGGTGTATAAAGTGCACCACGCGGGTAGCTATGTAAGTAATATTGAATAACATTCAGGGGCTCATATTATGGATGTTTTTATTAATTTTTTAACATTTTTATCATTTTAGGGACAAGGTAAAAATAAAAAACCCTGAGAAATTAACACACAAGGAATTAGAGGAGCTGGCTCAAATAATTTGCGACATTCAGAAGAAGAATTACCCGATGACGATGCTGATACTTAAAAATAGTAGTTACTTTATTGCCAAAGATAAATTGACTCGATAGAAAAAAAATTCGCTAAAAAGCAAATTCAGTAAAGTGAGCGTTAAAAACCTAGTGAAAATCCTTCCCGGTGCGAAACAACAAACAAGGGACATCCAAAATCAAGTAGATGCTTTTATGAGAATATTCACAGATGAAATAAAATACATAACTGAATGCACGAATCTGTACATTCCAAATGTTCGGCCGCAATTTATGAGAGAACGTGATGCCAAAGACTTATCAAAAACAGAAATGCAAGCATTCATTGGTTTGCTCCTATTATCTGGATATAAAAAGCAAAATCACACCCATTTTCTAAAGCTCTGGACTACAGATGGTACCGGCTCTGAAATTTTTCGGGCATGTATGAGTAAAAATAAATTCCTATTTTTACTTTCTGTTATTCGATTCGACGATAAAAACTCAAGAAATGAAAGAAAAAAGAAAGATAAGATGGCTGTAATAAGATGGGTCATAGATAAATTCGTAGAGAATTGCAAGAACAAATACTCTTTGGGCGAATTTTTAACAATCGATGAAATGTTGATATCCTTCCGAGGACACTGTAGTTTTCTTCAGTATATCCCGAACAAACCGGCGAAGGAATCAATGGACAACTGCTCTATAATGCAACTCATATCAATAAAGCTTACAAGCACAGAAGAGAATTTTTGAAGGTACTTTCCTTAGGTTTGATGAAGCCATACCTCTCTGAACGCGCCAGCCAGCAGTCATTGCCAAGTGACATGAAATGTTTTCTGACAAAATACAAAACCCCAGCAGAAGACACCATTGAAGAGCCACCTGCAAAAATACGCACGAGGTGTTTCATTTGCGGCAGAAAGAGAAATCGAGTCACGATGATCATGTTGGAAGTTGCAATAGCTCAGTTTGCAAACAACATATGACAACAGTTGTTACATGCTATTCGTGTAAAAATGTCGAAGCAAGTAGTGGATGAAACAAACTAACCATATAATATTAATTTGAGGTATTTATTTCAAGAGTTTTTATGAGTTAATGAAACCAAGTTTCCTTATCCCTATACATTGATTAAAGCACTCAATATCGCATTCTTGGTTGTGGTGTACATAATACACCGCGCGGGTAGTTAAGTGAGATTCTCGAGCGCGGGTACTTAAAGGTTAAAAAAATCTCCCGGGTTGGTCCTTTCGAAAATTGGCAACCCTATTCAGTAGGTAGCTACTCCAAACTTGATTCCTCAGAACTAAAATAAGATAACACGATTACGTAAGTGTCCAGGGGTCACAGGAGACCCCAACAGGAAACATTTACGTTCAATATATTCATGAAAATGCATAAGTAAGATATAAGTAAATAACTTTGGAGCCATTTATCAGTATTTCTCGAAATATACCTGACTATTTTTTTTGCAATTTAATACTGGTTTTTTTTTAATTAAAAAAGAGATGGTGGAATATCAGGAGAAAAAAATTCCCTGAGATTTCCAGGACTTCCAGGTTTTTCAAGGATGTAGACACCCTGTATTATTGGTTTCAAATGGAATTAAGCCGTAGGAGGTAGATGTCTCTCTGAGATTTGATTGATCTTTGTATCACTGTACTTTTTATCAATGTTTTTGAATGAACGAAATGGAACACACTGAATAATTCAGTTTTAGGATATAAATGTGATCTAGATACGCCATGTTTCATACTGATGAAAAAACTGAAATTATATATATATATATATATATATATATATATATATATATATATATATATATATATATATATATATATTAATATATACAATCATATATGATTGACGAGTTGTAGAAATAATAGAGGTACAAATAGTGCTATCGAAAAATACCACCAACTACGAAGTATAACAACTTCTAATGCAGGACTTCCCAACCGGGACGTAAGAGGAGCCCAATTTGTTCTCGAATTCTGAACAAAAATCAGAGCAGAAGAAATTCTAGAAATGAAGGCTGATTTCACCATGAAAGATGGTTTCCACCTATAAACCTTGTAAAGGTTTTAGACAAAATGTTTCCTTCTTAATCTAAAATTGCTTTTCTTGCTTTAGTGTCGTTTTTTTCGACTTATAAATGTGATAAACAAGTATCAAAATAGTGAAATGATCTAGTTCAGAGCATTGATTCATAAATATTTATTCACTTATGCTCATAAATTAAAACAACTTTAAAATTGATGTTTTTTTCTAAATGGACAAAGGGGGATGAATTTATTTTTTAGAACCAAGGAAGGCTCAATGCAGAGAAAGGTTGGGACCCTCAGTTCTTCTTACAAAAAGCTTCCTGATACGGACACCAAATGTTGGAAGCAGTTAGTAGGTGATTATTTCAATCAAGAAATAATAAAGCATTTGTTTCTCAAGGTTTGTTTAAACCTGAAAAACAAATGTTTTATCATTTCTCCATTCTTCATATATGGCATTATTGGTCATAAGCTTTGGGAACATGTTGAATAAGATCATGCCATATACAGAGAAATGATAAAAAAAATTTTATATTCGAGATCAACTGCACTGAATCTCATGTTTGAGAAAAATGGCATCAAAAAATGATGAACTTGGCCGACTTGACTTTGGAAGGTGTACTAGTAATGACCTGCTAGATTTCTGCTGTCCAACCATTTCAGCATTTGACATTAATTAATGAATAAAAAGCAGGTAGAAATTTGCATTTGCTCTGCAGCTTTGTTCAAGAATTGATAGCATTTTAGTCGTTTTAAAGCCAGTAGGGAATAAATCCCGAGTATTTTATACAGTTAATTAGTCATCATATCAGTATCAGATTCAACACAAAACTAGACGAAATAATAGCATTTTTGTCATTCCCCCTATTTTATCAAATAATTTCAAGAAAAGTTATTTATTCAAGATTTTTTTTGTTCTACAGTATTGGAATAATGCTATAGTACTAATTTGTCTTTGGAATTTTGTACTCATCGGATTTTTAGAAATATAGTTCTCAATATGAAAGGATTTATTCATTTAAGGAAAACTTAAATTTTAAAGCTAATAATTTTTACAAAATGTAACTATCACATGGTCTCTTATTAGTTCTTAAGAAATAATATATGGGGCGAAAGTTTTGAGTATTACCATGTTTTCATCACACTGAAAAGAGTATAAAAATTATTTACAACACTAAACACTTACAAGATCTACTCATAAATTTACATTGACTTTGAAAACCTAGGATAATAATACAAAACTCAATACCCTTTCGGTAAAATCTAAAACAAAAAATTTTGTTAGTCAGTCGACTTCAACGTTTTCACGGCCATTTCACTTCCTTGTGAATTTGAGTCATCAGAAAAAGTCATATGCGATGAGGAAAAATCTGTTGGACCTTGAGAATCACCTCCTGTGGAGAAACCTGAAAGCAGAAGTAGTGATATATATATATATATATATATATATATATATATATATATATATATATATATATATATATATATATATATATATAAATATATATATAAATATATATATATAAATATATATATATATATATATTATATATATATATATATATTATATATATAAATATATATATATATATATATATATAATAATAGTATTATATATATATATAAATATATATATATATGTATAATACAAAATTTTATTTGACATTCCAAGTATCCCTAGTATAAAAACGGTAAATCTAAACTCAATGAGTCGGATAAATCAGGGGTAACAACATAAAATTTTAAAATTATAAAATAATTCAAATTTAATTCAACAATATAAATTTGTCGATCCGGAATTTCAAGTATAATAATGCATTCCTTGAATAAAAGATTACAACCAACCTTCTGAGAAACCGCAGAGATCAAAAAATATATCACTGAAAAAGATAATTTTGAAAAACTATTTTATTGAACAATCTCCTATTTTCTCATTATATATTACAATCCCAGAAAAATATTTTGTAACAAACATCACATAACTAATTCATAACTATTTACAACTGAATTGTAATGAATCATGAGGAGCCCCATAGGATTGCATTCTGTTAACATTCACTCACAGATGTTTTTAGCATTAAAGCAACTATTCATGTTTTAATAGTTAAACTCTACTGAGGCATTCTGCCTTTAGAAATATTTCTATATATATATATCTATATATATAATATATATATATATATATATATATATATATATATATATATATATATATATATTATATATATATATACATATATATACATATATATATATATATATATATATATATATATATATATATATATATACATATATATATATATATATATATATATATATATATATATATATATATATATATATATATATATAATTTATATATATATATATATATATATATATATATATATATATATTATATATACTATATATATATATATATATATATATATATATATATATATATATATATATATATATAAGGTTTTTATATATTATAAATAAATTGTATGACTTTGTCGAAGTTTAGTTATTTACTTACAAGTATTTGAATCCTCAGCAAGACTGAAATTCGAGTTGGAGTTAGAATTATCGACTGTATGCTTCCTAGTAATGTTCTCTTTATTTGAATCTTTTTGTTTCTGTAACTTTTTAGATTCACTATTTGCCGCAGGAACCCACTTGTATATTTTCATTGTGGTATCGCCAATAGTAACCCACTTTTTTTCCCTTGGAAAGAAAATGTATCAAAAAATGTCCACTGTTAACGAAGATTTCATTTTTTTGTACTTACCAATGGCGAACACGATCAATTACATTCATAACTTTTTTAATATCATCTTTAGCCCTGCTGCGGGTTTCTGCTCGAATCGATCTCGACATATCAAGGACTAATATGCGCAGGGAAACTAATATACAACTAAATAAAATTTAAATAAACCTAGTTTTATTGATACTTTATTTATTACAGATTATTTCACACTTTATAAAATTTGTCTACAAATCCGACCGACTAAATTCAGTTTATAAGGTGCATAGAATAGACAGCATAGATACAAGAAGAGAGAAGACCATAGAAAATTCGATTCTGCATTTAGTTGACATTGATTTCGATCTCTTTCGATCTTTTGCACAGAAACGTGATAAATAGGCTCTTGCACCGTATAGGCGTCCGAAATTAAGATCGTAGCGCCGGAACGGCTAATATCGGTACTAGAGCATGGGAGATTAGCTGCTTGTTTACATTGGTTGTAATGGTATTTACGTTCATTTCGTTTTGAGTTTTAGAACGTTTATCGTCGTAATTTGTGTTTTTTTTGGACTTTGTATTTTCCTGTGATATATTGTGTTTGGATTGAGGACAATTTTATCTCTGTTCAACAGTAGATAACCTACCTACATCAAGTTGAAATTTACACCGAGTTTTTATCATTGAACATGAAAATCAATAATAAAATAAAGTAGAGGGCGAATAAATTAATTGGTTGAAGGAACTATGTATACCTCATGAAAAGGCTGTATGATAGAACACCTTTTTATTTAAAAAGGAAAAAAACTTTCAAGAAAACATCTCTGACATGTCTACTATATTTTTTAGTATAATGGACAAAACTAAGTACTTACCAGCTAAACTGAAAGAAACAACATGAAATAAAAGAAGAATTAATATGAATACTCTGCTTGAATGGTTTGAACGTAATAAGTTATTATATTTTTTGAATTTTCCTGACGTATAACAGCTATCCTAAAAGTACGGTGGACTTCTGAGAGTCTGGTTTTTTTGATAGAATCTATGTTTTCCTGATTATATAATTGAATATTTTAGTTTTTACCTAGCTATAGAGTCCAGATTTATTTCATATTCTTGATGTTATGATAAACTGTTATTTTGGTTGTGCAAATAAACATCATTTGTTATTATTATTTTAATAGTATCTCTGGTTGTTACATGAAAGAAAATACAATTATCTAGAATCTCTGGATGATGGCCCAGGTTCAGATTCCGATAAAAGTGGAAGATTTTTCGTTGGAATAGCATTGGACTTCAAAAACGTTTTCGGTTAGCTGAAAATTGCACATCATTAGTTGGTATAATTCTATATGGAAAAATCCACAAACTTACTGCAGGGAAAATAATTATTCTCAGTAAACTGTTTTTTCAATCTTCAAGTTATGAATCCACACCTTTCTTCTGTTCAACATTTCATTGTTTCCCAACTTTGTTTGGAATGCAACTTTGAATTGTCCAGCTTTCGGAAAGGTATGTAAGCTATATTCGGTTATTTTTTGCCCAATATGAACAATAGAATACACAACAATAGTGATTAATCTCTTCTGAACGTTTGTAAACGATCCAAAATACAATTAAACTCAACAACTTCTCATATAAAATACACGTAAACAGATGTAAACAAAGCAATCTATCTCCCATGCTCTAGTAATATTCGACACCGGTAGGGAGCGTATCGCTTATTATGTTTTCCCTATATTATTAAACTAAGTTTAATGATAAACCGAGTTTAATTTGACATTTTCGCTTGTCAAATGTCAAATTAAACTTGGTTTAAGTTTAATAATATACGGTGCAAGAGCCTAAAAATATCTATTTCTCCTCATCTACTTTTGATAAAATGGGCTATGCTAAATTGTTAAGAACAAATAACAGGTAATTCTAGAAAGATTGATAGAACTTTTCAGGACAAAGGAATGCATATTATTTAAAAATGAGATCATTTTGTTTCATAACATTTTTTCAACATATATTTTTTAGTTAATAAAGAAATTAGTGTTAATCTACTATATTAAAAACTCAAATTCAATGCAAACTACAAATTAAAAAAATATATACACTATTTTAGATATATTTTATGTACTGAGTGAACAAAAATTCAAACAAATTTTCAAAATGTCGAAGGAACATTCGACATTCGCCAAAAGGAATATAAGATATAAGTTTTATTAAAAATTTCCAGAGCGAATAACTTGCACAATGAGTTCAGGTTTTAGTAACTTCGTTTGTGGATGACATCAAATAGAAATAGTAAAAACTATTTCCTCGAAGTTTCACAACCATTGGTTATTCGGTGCAACGATGAAAAATCGTGCACTCGTGTAACATAGTAGAAACATAAGAACAAGAAACAACCATAATATAAGTATTTGAATGATTTCCGTTTGTACTGTTTTCTACCGCTAATGAAATGTCAGCGTTTACTCCCGTTTACTGTACTAAAATTTATAACTTTATGGCTTTTACATAGCCTTCTATAAAGGCAGAATTAAAACACTTTTTTTTTATTCAAAATTGATCCGGTTGCTACTCTGATATATTTTTAACCATTAGTCTTAGAATTATAGGATTTGAATTTTAAAACATAGTAGAAACATAAGAACAAGAAACAACCATAATATAAGTATTTGAATGATTTCCGTTTGTACTGTTTTCTACCGCTAATGAAATGTCACCGTTTACTCCCGTTTACTGTACTAAAATTTATAACTTTATAGCTTTTACATAGCCTTCTATAAAGGCAGAATTAAAACACTTCTTTTTTATTCAAACATTGATTTATATTCATTGATCCGGTTGCTACTCTGATATATTTTTAACCATTAGTCTTAGAATTATAGGATTTGAATTTTAAAATCACGGTACAGGGTACAGTACTTGATATCAGTTTGAAAATCATGGACGAATCTGTCGAATTGCGTATGAGTGTTGCTTCAATAAAAAGAGTAGATCCGTATGTTAAAGAAATATTAGCAACAGCTACTCATGTTGCTCTCTACAAATTCAATACCACTATTAATGAATGGGAAAAAACAGAAACAGAAGGTGGACTTTTCATTTATAGCCGAAATGGCGAACCATTTCATAGCATTATGGTTATGAATCGACTCAACACAAACAATCTAATAGAACCTATAGTTAAGGATTTGGATTATCAAATGCAAGTTCCGTTTCTTCTCTATAGAAATTTAAGTAATAAGATATTTGGTATTTGGTTTTATAATAAAGAAGAGTGCATTAAAATAACCTATCTCATAGAATTAGTTATGGAAAATTTGAATGAGAACCAGACTGAAGAGATACAAAAAAAAGAAAATGGTGTTGATATATTCAGTATGCTGTCTAAAGCTCAACAAGATTTTAATAAAACACCTACAAAACAGGATAATTTACCTCCCCCATTTGCATCCACACCAAGATTATCAGATTTTACTTCAAAAAGTGTGAAAGACTTTTTTGCAAAAGCAGGGAGTAAATCTACCCAGAAGCCAGTTAATAGTGGAAATGTATTGCAGCGACTGATGTCAAACCCAGCTCATACTGTAGAACATATTGAGAAACAGCAGCGATCGATTACTCCCCAAGAGACAAGACAAAAAACCCCTAGTTGTAGTGATAAGCAAGGTATTCCAATTCCTGGCACAAGTGATAAACATGTACTTTCTGAGAATAATTTGTGCACCAGTCTGGGATTATTCCAGAGTCATTCACCTTTAGCTTCTCGATTAAATAGTCAGTCCCTGTGCGAGGATGCTCCTGAGATATTAGGTACATCACCATTTTCTCAATTTCTTGAGACCCAAAAACCTCTTCTTATGACCCCAATGATGTTCACTACACCTTCATCATTAAAGGAGAAGGTAGAAACTTCTGTTCCTTTAGGTCATTCATCAAATCTTTTATCTGAACCGGCTCTTAATGATCGAGTAGATTTATTGACAGAAAAGCAGTTAGCTCAAGCCCTCATTTATCTGTTAAGAAATAATTCTGATTTTACTAGACAAATACATGAAGCTTATGTTAGTTCTATCATGGAAAAGGTTAAACCAGGATCCTTAACATAATTCTAAGAGTATTCAAAGAGTAATTGGTATATTTTACTATTCACTCACTCAAGTAATTGTATTGGTTATCCAGTTGAATTCATATTCACCATAACCACTGAGAAGGAGACAAATTATTTTTTTTTTATAAAATTGATTATTAGTAATGAGATTTTTTACTTGCATTACCTTGAAAATTACCACTTGAGTATTGTTATTAACTTATTGTTCATTTTTATTAGTAAGTATTTGTTTTGAACATGTAAGGAACATTTCTCGTCAGAATATATTCTCTCTAATTTAGTATTCCAATATGCAAGAATATGAGCTACTATTTTATTCATTATATTTTAACTATTGTAAATATTTGGTATATTTTAATGGGTATTTCTCCGAGTGCATTCTGAACGAGAATATGTGAGTCATCTGGGACCAGTGGTTTTGTTCAAGCTTTGTTAAGTACTATTACTCGGTTGTAATAAAGTTTGCCACTATTTACTCTTGAATATTGATAACTATTATAAATTGACTACTTTTAGTGTTGTTTTGTTTCCACATCAAACCCTATAATCATTTTCACTAAAAAATTAATGACCATAATAAAATTGGGCTAAATACTAACATCAAATTCATTTTTTCGGGAGTGAGAATCTTGTGCCTACTTCAAGTTTAAATCTATTAAGCTATGCAGTAGGCAGGAGTGAGTTAATTTTGTTTTCAAACTACTATTCTTCATTATTTCTATAATTTTAAAAGCATCTTTCATACTAAGTAATCTTAAACTAGTAGGATGTACCACACACAACTTAGACAATCTTTTAACAGACAAATGTCAATATAATAGAAAAAGGCAGTTGTAATTTTATGAATATGTTTTTTAGATAGCAATTGTGAAAACGCGAATGCGTTTTAAACATTGAATAAATTTCACATTCAGTTAGTTAAATGGAAAATTTGGGGTATTTAACCATCGATATGATGAAACTTTCAAATTTGATGCATAAATTCGAATTTTAGTAATAGAATGCTCAATAATGAAACAAGAACAGAAGATATCCATTTATTAAAAAACCAAAGTCCAAACAAGACTATATAGTACGGCGGGATAAATGTCACAGAGAATTTTTGGTCTGGCATGGTGAAAAAAACGATATAACTGAACTTCAACCGACAAAAAAAATAAATATATATATATATATATATACCTACATATATATATATATATATATATATATATATATATATATATATATATATATATATATATATATAAATATATATGTATATTAATAATGTTGCCTATGTTGTATTGTTATTTTTTTGTCAGCAATAATAGGCAATTTGAGCTTGACTTTCTCAAAACTTTTAAAATATTGAATTTCAAACTCAAATGACCTTTTAATGCTAAAAAAGACAAATATTAACATTCAAGTTTTTAAACCGATTTTATTACAACGTTGACGTTTCGTCACGTTGCTAAGAAAACGTAAATAAATGAAAATACATCAACCGATGACGAAAGTGTTGAAATCAATTATGAGAAATTTATTTAAAATTCAGCCTTCTAGGATTTTTTGGAGGGAGTATGCAGCGGTTTTTGAATAATTTTTGCACCCCCTTCCAAATTGAGTTAAGGGTTGAATGTTTGTAGGATTATTAATTTGTTAGGGAAGTGCCCTTTTGGTGGTATAATCTTTTTTTTTCTCTAAGCGCGGCCATTTTTATGTAGAGATTTCTTGTTTTTTCTTGATTTTTGAGATTCTGTGCATCTCCAAACGAAGTAAAAGAGTTGAAATTTGGTACCTACGTAGATTGAGTTGATATTATGAATGTGTCTTTTTTGGGTTTTTACTTATTTTCTCAACAATATCAATGTAGATAATACATGTTTTTTCGTGGGCGCCAACGTTTTTGTTTCGAATTTCATTTCTATTTGAACAGCATCATCTTAAATGGAGTTTGCAATGTGTTTTTATTCCCGGCAATGTGTTTTTATTCCCGGAACGCTTATCCATAAGTGTAGCTTTCTTTAAGGTTAGTTTTCTTTTCGGTTCAATGATAAGCTTTTCCTACTTGATCAAATTTACAGTTAAGGATGTATGCATGCTTATGCGTTCAATAGTATACATTCTTTAAACGGTACTGATGATTAAAACGGCCTCAGTTTATCTTCTGTAACATGAAATTACGAGGGTCTTCGCACAACTGCCCTACTTAATAAATAAAGCGAAAAAAGTGGATGTAAAAATTATTCTTTTTCAGCTTAGCCTGCATCGAGCGTGTCCGGTTTTAAAAAATCAGGACGCCCATTGTTCTTATGCCTAGATTTTCGAGTAATATGCAATGTAAAATTATTTTTGAAATGTTCTCCATGTTTAGGGTGACCAGATGGCTGAAGTAGAAAAAACGGACACCTCTCCCGTTACCCCCCCCCCTCACCTACGCTTCCCCATGTATCCAAGTAGACAGCGACACGATTCACAGTAAAAAAACGCACATGAAAATTATTAGATTAAGCCTCGCTAATTTTGAACACTAAGCTCAGCCTAGAGATTTTACGAAAAGCTCGAAATTCTTCGAGCTTTAATGAAAATCTATACGCTAGATCTAGTAATTTTCATCAAAATTTGTATGAGAATCACTGGAAGCTAGAAGTTTTACCAAGAGCTGGTGAAATCACGAAGATTGTAAAATCTCCAGGTTGAGCCTAGTGTTTAAAATTGGCGAGGCTGGGCCTGGAGATTTTACCAGCAGCCAGTGAATTTCAGGGAAGAGCTAAACATTTTTGGAATTTATGTAATAATTTCACGTGGGATTTGGGAAATACCTTAAATTTATGTTGATGATGTTAGGTAATATTGACGATATATAGGTTTTTGCATTGAAATGCAATTATACGTGTCGAGACAAACTGCGAGCGCGGGCGCTTTTGAATGTGAAGTTTGAAAACTTATTTCGGCCAAATTATAGGCGCAACCTATTTTTTCGTCAAAAACACGAAAAATACGGACATTTTACAAAAAATACAGACTAACGGACACAGAGCTGAAAAAACGGACATGTCCGTATTAAAACGGACGTCTGGTCACCCTATCCATGTTGTCTAACATCCACACTTTTAGCCATATCATTTTGTAGACATTCTTCGCCTTTTTTATATTGGTCACTTCTGCTGGCCATATAATGCGATATTCGTTATGAAAGGACATACAGCCTTTTTATGACGTCAATATTTTATTAATGTAAACGTGGAGACTTCACTTTAGTAGAATCTACCTTTGTGGGATAGTGACCTTTGAAATGAAAGTATTTTTCATATAAGGAAGCATGAAAAACTTGATTTTGAAGATGCAGTACGAGACCTATTAAAGATCTTCATTCTCATGATTTTAGGGAATATTATTTCGTTACAAATCTGAAACAGGGTGATAATTATTTATATAAAGTGAACAAGGAAAATTCTTTAATAATTTAAAAAATTATCAAACAACTTTCCAAGGAAGCTGGTTATACGTATTCAGCAATGCAAAATCTGCATTCACAATCGAAACGGCTGTTAAGCCTTGTCAAGGTCACCCGATCAAAATCTGCATCAGCTGTTTCACGATCTTTCAGATTCATCAGTGCTTATTTGACTCGGAGTGAATTAACAAATGTTCTAAATTGTTCCCATACACAATCCGTGGTAAAGTACCATGGCGGATAACAATCCAGAGCGTCCATCTCACCAAAGATTTCGGAGCAGCGCTCTCGGTAATCCAAAGGTTTTAAATCGATTATGTTAGTGGTGGCCTTGGAATCATATACACCACTGTGTGTAGATAGATATCTTCATATCAGGAGGACATACACCACGTGTATTGAGCCGGCGATTTCTGAATTTTACAAGTCTAAGCGGTGAATTGTTGTTTAACCAATGCATCTTTGGTGGAATGCGCTCTGGATTGTTATCCAGCCAGTGTTACTGACCACGATTTGTATTGGGGAACAATTAGAAATTTGTTAATTCACTCCGAGTCAAATAAGCTGCACTGATCAGATCTAATAAGATCGAAACAGCTGTATGCAGATTTTGAGTCGGGGTGACTTGACAGTTTCTATAATTCACCGTTCGATTGTGAATGCAGATTTTGCGTTGCTGAATACGTATAACCAGCTTCCTTGGAAATTTGTTTGATAATTTTTTAAATTATTAAAGAATTTTCCTTGTTCACTTTATGTAATGTATGAAATTGACCATGGTCGACTAGTATGTTTTTCATGATTTGATTGATAATTATTTCCAGATTTGGATAATTTCTGAGACAATTTAGTTCTTCAAAAGTGCGAGATATTTTCACATCTCGATATATTTCATTTATTAGCAAACACCTAACAATAATCACCATTTACATAAGGAAAGTTTTGAGAATAAAAGTGAAGGAAAAAGGTAGGAATAGATTTATTATTATTCAATTCAAAGGATTTAATCAGTCTAATTAATATTTTCACAATACAGAGTTTATACAACGTCATGGGTATTCATATACAAAATATAATCAAATCTACATAATATAAGAAATAATAAAAATCAAAATTGTATACAGATCAAATTAGCAGATCCGTGATAATATATAAATTTATTATCAAGTATTAAAATATGTTACAAAATACAGTGTCAAATATATATATATATATATATATATATATATATATATATATATATATATAATATAGTATATTAGTAGTAATAATATATATACACTGGCCAGTCAAATTAACGCCCACTAAAATTTGGTCAATTTCAAAGTTAAATTTTTTCTCGCGAACTGTCTGAATCGATTTAGATAAAAAAATTTTCAATGTAGCTTAAATCTTCAGAAATGAACGTATGGCAAAGAGAGAAATTTAAATTCAAGTTTTAGCATATACTGGGTTTTTGAAGAAAAACGTAGTAAATGGCACACAACTTTTTGTCATATTTGTGGAATTCCCATTCACCAGTATTTAGGTGTCTCTCTAGAGTCAAAAATTATAGCCCATCTTTTACAAGCATTTTTTTTTTATTCAACGTTTTTTTATTCATATATTAAATTGAAATACGGAATTTAATGTCGAAAAAAGACTAAAGACTTCAATTTGCTAGGGAAGTAGTGTGAAGCTGGACCTGCTGAAGATCGGGAACGAGTTTGTTCACTGATGAGACGAGGTTTTTCTCTACAGCAAGGATCGAAGCTCAGAAATGTATTCGGACAGCCAAAAACGTGTATTCCACAAAATAATATTCGCTAAAGCGAGTTATTTAATGGAGGCTCTGTGATGTTTTGGTGCGGAAATTTCTTTGGCAGCTCGTACAGACATCATGTTCTTCGCATGGAGCACTTTAAATAGCGAAAAGACATGACGAAATTTTTGTCAGAGCATGTGGTTCCCTATGGCTGGTTATATTGGAGATAATTTATAACTCTGCAAGATAATGCCAGACCCACATACTGCGAAAAAGAATAAATTATAACCCAGAACATTTAAATGGATCTAATGAAAGGCAGCTTAGAGATATCAACCCCACTGCCTCCTTGGATGATGTAAAAACATTATGAGGGAAATAGTGGACAAAATAATAGATCAAGCACAATTAGACGTCTGGTTCATAAATATGGGTCGTCGATGTCAATCAGTTATAAGGAATAGGGAAGAAAACACTGTTTTACTTTTTTAAATTTTTAAATGCTTTAAGATTTTTTTCAAATTTTTTTAAAAATAAATTTTAGTTGTTACGTTTTACCACATTAAATTCCGTATTTCATTTAATAAGCAAGATAAAAAAGTGAATAAAAAATTTTAGTTCTATTTTTCGAGTATGTGGTCTGGCAATTATCTTGCTTAGTATAACAATTATCTCAATATAACCAGCCATCAGGACACATGCTCTGACAAAATTTGCGGTCAATGTACTTTTCGCTATTTAAAGGTGCTTCCATGCAAGGACATGATGTCTGTACGAGCTTGCCACAGAAATTCCGCCCCAAAACATAACAGGAGCTCGCATTAAATAACTCGGTTTTAGCATATTATTTGTGAATAACGTTCGTTTGGCTGTCCGAATAATTTCTGACTTGCGAATCCTTGCTGTAGAGATAACCCGTCTCATCATGTGATCAAAAAAAACTCGTTTCCCGAGTCTTCAGCAGTCCAGTCACATATTCCCCTAGCAAATTGAAGTCTATAAGTCTTTTTTCGACATTAAATTCCGTATTTCATTTAATATGTGAGATAAAAACGTGAATAAAAGAACAAAATGCTTGTAAAAGATGGGGCTATATTTTGACTTAGAGAGACACCTAATACTGTTGATGGGAATTCCCACAGAATATGACAAAAGTTGTGCATTTTACTAGTTTTTCTTCAAACACCCAGTATATGCCTAAAACTCGAATTTAAATTTTCTCTCTTTGCATAACGTCATTTCTGAAGATTTAAGCTACATTGAAATTTTTTTTTATCTAAATCGATTCAGCAGTTCGCGAGAAAATTAACTTTGAATTGACCCAAATTTTAGTGGTGCGTTAATTTTGCTGGTCAGTGTATATATATATATATATATATATATATATATATATATATATATATATATATATATATATATTTAAGGGAGATAAGCTTAGCAGTCAACGTTCTGTTA
>JARQZK010000729.1:180000-215000 GCA_030704885.1 Cynegetis impunctata
GAAGCAAATTTTATTGATTAAATACTTCATAATCCTTGTCGTATACGACTCTGGATTTCTCCGTCAATGAATTATTCGCAGCTTTGGCTGCATTTTCTATGATATTCTTGGGTAAATTCATTTTTATTTCCATTATTTCTATAAGACTACACAAAGAAAGCAGCAATGACATTCACTAAATACGATGAGAAAAATATTCACAAACGTCAAAATATCAACAAATGACACGCCTACTATGAGAAGGAAAATGGAAAGTATAGGAGCATTGAACCGATTTTAAAATCGATTTTTCATTATAATAAAATAATTTTTTCTTGAAAAATAAAATCTCGTATGCACCACGTGCGTTACTAGATCATAACGCCCATTGGGCAACATTCATCCCTCGGGCCAGAGGTCCTCGGGCCGAATGCGTTAGGATCTATATAACGCAGTTGGTATATAAATAACTATTAGTTTTCTCACCAAATAGTGTAGTGTTGATTAAGTATTTGGTTTGTGGACTATCCACATGGTTACACATATCACTGTAACAACAGTGTATAAATGGCTTTGGGAAATTCACTCTCTTTGTTCGGGGCTTTATCGTGTCTGTCATGTTCACACATTGCTGATCTCTGAAAATTAAAAATAGAGAAATAAGTTTTTATTATATATAAACAACCAAGGCTTACCGGATAACGAGATTGAGAACGAAAATCAACATCTTAGAAAAACAGAAAAATATCTACCATATCGCATTATCTAGTTTAACATTCACACTAAACATATTTAAATTAACATTTAACAAAAAGATGAGAGGCATTTCAAAGACCGAAAATTAGAAACAAAACACTGAAAAATATATTTATACATCATGTGAGAGAATGAATTGTTAGGTTATTATTTTGAAGGTTAATCATCTGCTTGAACATTGAATATATGGAAGAAGAAATCTATTAGATAATATGTTAAACAAATCTTTTTTAGTGTCCTGATGAAGGCTCGAATGTAAAGCCGAAACGTTGACTATGAATAAATGAAGTACATTTGAACTGGCCCGTTGTTTCAACCCGTTGAATCCTCTTATCATTATTGTTTTGGTTTATCACGTACGGGGTTACTTTTTCCACATATATGTATATATATATATATATATATATATATATATATATATATATATATATATATATATATATATATATATATATATATATATATATATATATATATATATATATATCAGGGGCGGCTAGTCAAAGGAGGCTAAGGAGGCTAAGCCTCCTCAATAATATTCCGTGTATCACTAATATATTATATTGAATAGTCAGCATTCAGCATATTCATATTAATCAAAATCATATTATTTTATGCACCTACCTTCCTTTCAACCTACATTATATAATATAATTTATTAATTAAGATAGAAGGTATTTACATTTACTGCATTTCATTCATTTCAAGATTTGTGGCAACGCTGCGGAAGGCTTAGAAAGGTATATTCTCAACGTTCATTATGCCTGCCACAGAAAAGCAAACAACGGTGCAAATACTCCGAATGAATACTTCATTGCAATAGAAAAGCAAAACACATGTAAATGGCAACACGGATAGGAACCCAGTCTCATACAATGTCGACCAATCACAACTATATAATTTCGCGTGACATCGAGTGAATTCGTTGGAAAGCATTAATTGAATCATAGTGTGATCGTAGTTACTAATGGCAGCGTGTTTACTTATATTGCTCGCGTATTGTTTTAAAATGAGTTTGGTTACTGAAGTTAATTTCAAAAATTTCAATGGTGACTTAGTGGAATATTTGTTATCCCATAACTTTAGTGCACTAAGTTATGAGGATAAAGTTTTGATAAAAACATTGCGACCTACCCCTGAATTAAACAATTTGGTGCAGCGTAACAGACAACAAAACCGCGGTTTTAATACAAGAAATTATGAGAGACATCCTTGCCTAACCGGATCACAGGTAAAAAATAAATTATTCTGTTGGCAGTGTTTACTTTTTACTAGGAAAATGTCTCTGTTTGGGGCAGCTTAGGATTTGATTATTTAATTCTATAGTTGAAAGTGAGGAATTTTTCACCGATAAAGTAACTTTAAATACCGCACGCGGATTATTATCTTACTTACAAGATAAGGAATTTATATATTTTTTAAACATCTTTAAATTAATTTTTGAACAAACAGAAATAGTTTTTCAAATCTTACAGCACAAGTTTTCAGATGTAATTTACTCACGAAATCGGCTCAAGTTTCTTTTGGAAAAAATTTCAGAATTTCGTGCAGAAGTTAATTTAAATACTATTTTCTGTATTTCAAACTACTGATGATACGAATCAATTTAGCCCAAAACGAAAGAAATTCAGTTACGCAGATATGGAGCTTCACTATAAGCAAATATTTTATAAAATTTTGGATACTATTAGGGGTCAAATAGAAATAAGGTTCTCTGATTTGAAAGAACTGCATTTCTTCGAGTTACTCAATAAAAATTTGTTAACCGGATTTTCGGCTAATTTTCCAGATAACCTTTTGGAAAATTTATGTCAAAAATACACTTTTTTTGATAAGGTGGCCATGAAAAGTGGACTGTGTGTTGTTTATAATGACAATGAAATTTTGGGGCAAAATAAAAATCATGTGAGGACTATTAAATACCTTTTTGATAATGATTTGAATCAAGATTTACCCCAAGTTAATAAACTCTTATGTCTAATTGTTTCTATCCCGGTGACATCGGCTTCCGTAGAGCGCTCGTTCTCCACTCTTAAGAGAATTAAAACTTATTTACGAAATTCAATGAGCCATCAGGATCGTTTCAAAAATATTAGTTTGTTGTCTATTGAAAAGGAATTGGGAAAATTTTGGCGAAAGACAAAAAATTTTATGAGGATATTATAGATCATTTTGCTAACGTTAAAGATCGCAGAATCCCGCTAATCTTCAAAAATATATAATAACTTTTTATTTGCTCTCACCAGCTGTTAAAAAATTCGTTAAGTTGGTAGGTAGGTACCTATTATGTGAAAGAAAAAATTTGATGAATAGATGAATTGATTAATTGGCTGAGAAGAGTTTTTGTGAATATTGTAAAAAGGAGTTGTAGGTCTCAAGGTAGACACTCGAAAGTGAAAACAAATTAATAGCTTAGGGTGCTTGTTTAACTTTGATTTTCTTTAAATTATAAAGCGGTTGACCTTGGAATCCTAAAAATTTTCGCCTATGGTGTATTTTTTAACACCTCTTGTAGCCTCCTCAAACCAAAACCTCACGAGCCGCCACTGATTATATATATATATATATATATATATATATATATATAAATTGAATGGAATTGGCATTTACTTGGTGAAAGTTCATATTCATAACTTTATAAAGAAATAAAAAACTAACTTTTCACAGGTTAAAATAAAAATCTATTGAGTAAACGCGTTTCGTCATAACATCGTAACAGTACGAGATGAAGTCAATGTTATGACGAAACGCGTTTACTCAATAGATTTTTATTTTAACCTGTGAAAAGTTAGTTTTTTATTTCTTTATAAAGTTATATATATATATATATATATATATATATATATATATATATATAAATAATGAAAAATGCTGAGGACAATCATCTGAAAAAAATCGGCCAAGTGCGAGTCGGACTCGCGCACTAAGGGTTCCGTACCTCATTGACTATGCCCCCTTGAATATTTATTTTATTTTAATTTTTATTTACTTAGTATTAAAGTAAATATACAATTAAATATTTTGTGAATATTTCAAGTGCCTGTTACATTTTATTGATATCGAGCAAAAATGGCGTTTTCTGTATGAGACCCCCTTAAATATTTATTTTATCTTAATTTTATCATTTATTTTGAAAGTAAAAATACAACTGAATATTTCAAGTGCCTACCTGTTACATTTGATTGATATCGAGCAAAAATAGGCAAAGAATGGCGTTTTCTGTATGAGACCCCCTTAAATATTTATTTATCTTAATTTTATCATTTATTTTGTAAGTAAAAATACAACTGAATATTTCAAGTGCCTACCTGTTACATTTGATTGATATCGAGCAAAAATAGGCAAAAAATGGCGTTTTTTTTATGAGAGCCACCTAAATATTTATTTTATTTTAATTTTATTATTTATTTTCAAAGTAAAAATACAACTGAATATTTCAAGTGCCTACCTGTTGAAATTATTGATATCGAGCAGAAGAGGGCAAAAAAATCGCGTTTGTTTAATGAGAGCCCCCCTTAAATATTCATTTTATTTTGTTGTTATAGCGGCAACAGAAATACATAATTTGCGAAAATTTCAACTGTCTAGCTATCGCGGTTCTTGAGATACAGCCTGAAGACAGACAGACGGACGGACGGACAGACAGCGAAGTCTTAGTAATAGAGTTCCGTTTTTACACTTTTGGTACGGAACCCTAAAAACGAAATTTATCATATAATTTCCATATTGGGACTGGCTAATGAAGTAGCGACATCTAGATTATTTTCACTTAACCTTATATAGAGGAGAATGTTAAAACATTAAAATGGCCATTGCAAAGGATTGAAGTGATCGATACGTTATTTCGGTCATATAAAGACAGTATCACATATCAATCGATTATAATGACCAAATTCAAATTATTGTGCTACATATTTTCGATCGAACTCATCCTCCAAAAATACTCAATTTGCAAAGCATTGCAAAAAGGAGATTTTGTTTGATTATTAGTTTCTAAAACCCCGATATAGACGCCCCTTTCTATCTCTTTTTCCAGTATGAAGCATATAAGCAAAGTGAGGTTATTATGCAAATTGTGTACTGTTTTTTTTAAATATTTTCAGCGTATGTAGTTATTGAATTTCTTCCATGTTCTATTGTATACATTTTGAAACTACTTGGACCATAGTAGTTAACGTTTTGATCATTAGTAAGTTCTTGGAACTCTCATCTGGTGTTCATTTTCAATTCATATTATTACGTTAAATTTACCGCATATTTCAGTATTTTAAAACTGACTGGATGATATTATTGAGGCTGACGTTTATCAGCTTGCAGATATCTATATACACATTCGCAATAACCACACAGATCAAGGTTTGAAAGTTTTTCCAAAAGTTGATAAAAATAGAAGTGAAATAAACTACAGAGATTTTTTCATGTAAAAAGTGTTAGAAGAAAACCAGCTCCGCCATTGTGTGTAAAATAGTTCCACATGATGTAGTGATATGTTTTTCACTCGACTTTATTATTTGTCTTTTTTATTAACAATTTTATGCAAAAAATCGGACGACTCGATCAGACCCTTAATCTAAGGGAAAATTGGAGAAAACCGGCCAAAATGCAGTTTTTTCAAAAGTTTATAACTCGGTTATTTTTTGAGTTGTAGCGTAGATCCTCCGGTTAGTATTATTTATCAATATAAATTTTATTTGTGCGAAGAGCAGAAACTGTCCGATGCATAGTTTTTGATCTGTGGCGATTTGAATATTTTACTATGCAATTTTCCTGCAGACCTGAATGCGACAGGTATGGTCCGATTTCAATTTACAAAAAAGATTTTGAAAGTAGAATTCTCATATTTCAAAACGTTCATCTTTGTTTTTCATAAAAACGCTGAGAAATATGTTAGAAATAAAGCTGAACATGACAAAAAACGGCCGAGAAATAACCGTCATGTTCAAAATGCCAACGCTTTCTAATGTCGTGCTTATCCTTGCCTGCTGCTCTACCCCCACTCTTCAATTATTCTCACGCGCTCGGCCCTTTTTCGTCATGTTCAGCTTTATTTTTAACATATTTCTCAACGTTTTCATGAAAAACCAAGATGAACGTTTTGAACTATGAGAATTCTACTTTCAAAATCTGTTTTGTAAATTGAAATCGGACTATACTTGTCGCATTCAGGTCTGCTGGAAAATTGCATAGTAAAATATTCAAATGGCCACAGATCAAAAACAATGCATCATACAGTTCCTGCTCTTCGCACAAATAAAGTTTATATTGATAAATAATACTAACCGGAGGATCTACGCTACAACTCAAAAAACAACCAAGTTATGAACTTGAACTTGAAAAAACTGCATTTTGGGCGGTTTTTTCCAATTTTTCCTTAGACTGAGGGTCTGATCGAGTCGTCCGACCTCTCATTTTTTTCGTCCTTTCATTTTCTACAATAAGTATATTGACACCATCACGATTACTCTGATAGTTTCAATTTTATAAGCAAAAAACTAAAAAAATGCGATTTTTTGCATGAAATTGTTAATAACAAAGATATAAATAATAAAGTCGAGTGAAAAATATATCACTATATAATGTGGAACTATTTGACAAACAATGGCGGAGCTGGTTTTCTTCTAACACTTTTTGCACAAAATGCTCACTCTAAATCTCTGTAGCTTGGCCTAAAAAAGTAATCAGTTAATTCACTCAAAGTATAAACTTTCCAATATAATTCGTGTTTGTAGAGATCCATCTAATATGCAGATTACTGACTATAATTATCTGTGTTTGGAGGTAGCTGTAGGTACCAGATCAAATTAAAATCTGAAACTCCTTCTTACATAACCAAAAGTATACTTGCTGTTATTGCGCCATCTATTAGAAATACGATAACTCGTCGAGTAATATACGCTTAAATAATTAAAAATAAACCGGATAATTGATTTAATGTAGCGGTTTTTCAACATTCCGGCCCCTCTCTCTCTTCGCTCGATTTACAAATTCACTGCATACTCCGGTTAATTGTGAGAAAAGAACGATATACAGTTAAAATGAAGAACTGCCCTGACGTGCTGTTCGTAGTGGATTACGTTTGCCGTACCGTTACTTTGGTTTTATTCCTTGATTAATATCTGAGAAGGAAGAAATAATTCTTATTTAACTCTTCTCTGTAGCAAATGTTTACCGAGTACGACTGGCATTAATTAATCTGTGAAATGTAAGCTTTGTCTATTACCTACGCATATTCTGTTAAATGGGCTATTATAGAATACTACAAATTCTCGAAATGCTAGTTAGATTATTGTGACCACCATACGCTTTTTAAATTGAGCGTATTGAAATTTTCCTTGATATAGGTACAATGACTTCAATTCATTGTAATACTTTTATCTCTTCCAAAATGTTTAAAATATTTTAATATCTGCGCCATAATAGATAATTTCAATATGTTTCTATGAAAAACTATCGAAATGAGGTTGACATTTCAATCTTATATGCTTATCTAATGAAACCCCGATAAGTAATATTATAATTTTTGCAAACTATGCCACATTATCTTCATGAAACTTGTTGTTTTTTGATAAAAAGTATTATTATTGAAGGTTATCGGCATCGGCAGGTTACTCAGCCATGGTACAGCCTCCCTTACATAACTATTTTTCAGCGTCCACACTTGTCTATCGTTAGCTATTCGGGATCATGCTAAACCTACGCCTTCCCTGATGTCATACTGGTACCATCTTAAATTTGGTCGATCTAGGTCGATTTACCGCTCTAGGTACCAATGTGTGACTCCGGTTGTCCATCTGTTGTTTGCCATTTTACTAATTCAATTCTGTGGATTACGACTATTGCTCGAGTACAATTCTGGTTATTCCCAGAATAAATAGCTCCAAAGACTTCTGAGCTCTGCTATGATACTCGTTTTCAGTTTCCTCGACGTATACGTCATTATGGGTAGTACACATTATTCCACTCTTTTTTTTACAGTATCTCATTGACTCACAATTCATATGTATTTTCCTTTGTTAACGAACATTTTAGGTTATATAAACAAAGTACTTAGTGTTTATTATTATTCAGTAATTCACACTCCATGTGAATCGCCCAAGTGTATATATATATATATATATATATATATATATATATATATATATATATATATATATATATATATATATATATATATATATATGAAAAACTTGGTTCTCGGGATGAACCGCGTAAAAGATTTGAAAAATCTCGACGTTTCGGCTCCTTTTGCGAAGCCATCTTCAGGAGAATTACAAGGGAAAATAATTCAGATACGTGGCCTCAATCTGCCTACTCCACGAATCGAATTAGGAGGAATCGGAAATAATACGATTGCGTGGTCTCTAACTGCCTATTCCACCAACCGTACTGCTTCCTGTCAACTCTGAAGTCTCAACCTGCCTACTCTTCAGAGTCAACTGATCGTCGAGATTTTTCAAATCTTTAACGCGGTTCATCCCGAGAACCAAGTTTTTCAAATACTTTCGACCGCGGAAATCTTTCTGAACATATATATATATATATATATATATATATATATATATATATATATATATATATACAGACTTGGATCGTCGAGATTTTTCAAATCTTTTACGCGGTTCATCCCGAGAACCAAGTTTTTCAAATACTTTCGCCCGCGGAAATCTTTCTGAACATATATATATATATATATATATATATATATATATATATACAGACTTGCCATACGTCCCGGTGTAAGATGTAAAAAGTAATTAATAATGGCTGTAAGTAGTTTAATTATAACAACAATAGCCTATGAGAAGGGTGAGCGCTACCTAGTGAAGAGGTAGGTGTACACTATCACTTTATAGGACAGAGAGACGTGAGCGCTTTGTTTGGTAAGCAAATATTAACATTGTCAACTTATAAATTAATGGTTTTTTCAGTTTGGCAAAAAAATTCTTATAATGGTTGTTGTAGTTAGACAAAAAGTTGTAGTTTCACCAGAAAATAAAAGACTTAGTTCAACTAAACAATTTTATGAAGTATTTTAAATTTCATTTCATTAACACTTTCTCCTTAGAAATTATCATCAAAAAGGAAAATATATAAAAATATTTTTAAGTAGCAAATAATCTTTTTTTTATTTCCAAAGGTGTGTAGAACAAACAATTTAGGGTTCCAGATTCCCTCCTCACGTCACCTGCGAGGCTTAAAACTCTCCATTTTGCTACTGATTGTTTTAAAATTTTGCAGGGGAGGACTGACTATATATATATATATATATATATATATATATATATATATATATATATATATATATATATATATATATATAGATAGATAGATAGATATATATATATATATATATATATATATATATATATATATATATATATATATATTTATATTCATATATATATATAAAATATAAATAAATAATATATATAAATATATATATATATATATATATATATATATATATATATATATATATATATATATATATATATATATATATATATATATATATATATACATTTTTTCTGGTACGAATTATCTTTTTCAAGCAATTCAGTTCACAGTTTTCTTCATTTTATTCAGACAAACTTTTCATGAAAATGCATCTACCACAAGTAGATGCATTTGCAAGTAGATTATTTAAATAATACAACCGTTGAAACGAATAAACTAGAGTAGGTACCTACCCATCCCATCAACCATTGCATTGGAGCATTGGATGTTATCTACTTGTTTTTGTCCTCTTCCAGTTACGTGGGCTATAGCGACTCACATTAAACGTAAATTATTAACAACTTTCAACTCAGAAGTAATTTGTTTAAATCTAACCTAGACTATTCGTTACCAGTGCAGTGGGAAATAAATATGAATTGCGAGTATATCAGATCCCGTAGGTGGTACTGTGGACTATAAACTTTATGTATATCGTAAGATGGGTGGTGTAATGTGACTCAAGCTGATAGTACTTGCCAATATATTGTCTAGACTCTAGACGACCAAAATAACAATTCAATCATACCGAATTGTTATAAATAATAAGGCAGTGATACCGAAATGTTACAGATAGTTATTTAGTTTACTCATAAAGTAGTACACCACGATCCAATAAGGATAGGCGAATCAAAATAAGCGCTACGCCGCCTGGTGACAATTAGAATAACTAAAAATCTTGACATAGTTCTTACGTTCTCCTTTGTTTTGTGTTTGTTTTTGTGTGATTTTTTACAAATATTTATTATTTGCAATCATTTTGAAAGCTATGAGTCGTTCGAATCGTTATTGTTCAGTTCCTCAGTGTTCTTCCTGGGAAAAGAAATGTTCAAATATGAATTTCCATGCTTTTCCTCCAGCTGGTGATAAATATCGTGTTTGTGCAAAAGGGAAAAAGGAATACTCCTAAAGTCTCTACTTTGTGTGATCTGATAACTACAGATACAATACAATAGTAAAAGCAGTAGGTACAATCTGTTTACAGTGATCAACAGTCACATAGATTAACAATCAAACAGCGTATTGTTTTAGTATTGACAAAATTGAAATGTGACCTCACATATGTGACATTATCTCTTTTATTTGGCATTTCACAAGAATTATGCCAAAAATAAATTTATGAAATTCTACTCATTATGAGTAGAGTTCTAAGTTGTGTCATAAGATTCCCAGAATATTCTGAAATACAGAAAAACATGCCAAAATGTTTTGAAAGTTTTCAAAATACTCGAATCATCTTAGACTGTACATAAATTCATATTAGTGACTTAATTTTAAAGTTAGAAAGCTCACAGGATGCTATTATGGTGGACAAAGGTTTCTTGATAGATGATATTTGTCAACAGTTTGAAATGAAGTTGATCAGCCCACCCGTTTTGAAAGACAAAAAACAGTTGACTACAGAAGAAGCATTGTTGAATGCCAAAATAGCAGCTGCTAGAGAACATATTGAACGAGTCAATCAGAGAATTAAGATATTCATCTCATGATCTAACCTAAGCTTTCTCTCAATTTGGCTACAAAACAAATGATGATAATCACCTACCGGCTCAATAGCAATGAGAATACATACACAGTAACACACTTGTTCACTATAGAAGCCTGAAAAGTCTTTACATTTATGGTAAAATTATATTTCAAAAACACAAATAAACACACAACAAAAATACAACATAAATATTCCAATGTCAATATTTATAGTTCTACGACTGGCCACATTGGCGCTGCATTCTTATTGTCAGATGCCTATAGAGTTCACAACTTTGAAAATTTCTCATCGAATGTAATTCGATGAGAAATTTATGATTGTTATCCCATAAGAAATTACAATAATTTTAAAACTTCCGCTTTTTCGTGATTAAAAAGCTTATTTAAACTCCGATACATACAGGATGTTAGTGAATAAGTGCGACAAACTTCAGAGGGTGATTCTACATGAAAAAATAATGAAATTTTGTTATATAACTTTTGTCCGCAAATGCTTCGTTTTCCGTGATCATCATCATCATGCTTGGCTCGACAATCCTTTGTGGATCATGGCCTGCTCACAAATTCTACGCCACTCCTGTCTGTTCCCAGCGAACTCTCTCCATCTACGGACTCTTACGATCTTCAGGTCCTCTTCCACATCATCCATCCATCTTGCGCGTGGTCGTCCTCTGCTTCTTCTGCCTTCTGGATTGGACATTGTAAGCTTTTTTGTGTGGTCATTATCTGCCATTCTAGCAATGTGCCCTACCCATTTGAGCCTCTGTACCTTTATGAACTTCACAATATCTGGGTCAGTGAATAGTTGGTATAATTCAAAGTTGTATCTTCGACGCCACAGACCGTTTTCGTTTACGGCTCCAAAAATCCTTCTAAGAATCCTTCTTTCAAAGGTTCCAAGTAGTCTCTCATCGTATTGAGACAACGTCCAAGTTTTAGCTCCATATGACAATACATATTAATGTCTTGTAGATATTGAGCTTCACAGAGCGACGTATGTTTTTATTTCGAAGGTGTTTTTGAAGGCCGTACAGAGTTCTACTTGCTATTGCTATGCGTCTTTTTATTTCAACACTTGTTGTATTTGTTGAATTTACAAGCGACCCAAGATATGTGAATTCTGTGACTTGTTCGAAACTAAAGTCGTTAATTTGGATTCTTTGTTGCACATTTTGAGGCTGGTTCTTCGTAACCAACATATATTTGGTTTTTTCCGCATTAATGGCGAGCCCTAGTTCATTAGCTGCCTCAAGCAGCCTTGTGAAACACTGCACACACTTCCGTGATACGGGGTGTTAAAATTTCACTTAAAAACTGACCATTTATTGCTCTGAGACCGGTGAAGATATGCAAATAAAATTTGGTGGGTTTGGATCTCAATTGTTTTCAAGAAAAAAATGGTACGCCACTGAGATATTTCAAACTGACAATCATTTTTGAATTCTTCGTTCAATTTGTGACAAAAAATCTCTCTTGCCTTTTTTTCGTATGGGGTGCCGTTTTTATGCACCGGAGGAACTTTAAGGAACATTTTTGTTGCTGTTGCTTGTTTTCGTAAATGTTCCTTAAAATTTCTTTATGTTTCGGCAACAAATGTTGACTGTTTCTACTAAACAATATGCAACGATTGACAATTTTAGTTGTTTCAGTGAAAATAAGAAATTTACGTATGTTGCCATAAATTTCTACCTATGGCAACAAAGAGAAACATTCAGCAACAAAATGTTCCTCCGGTGGAACTGTAGCTTTATATTTTAGGAGAAATTCCGACTACAACATAGTCCAAGATCCCAGAGCCGCCAGACGTACCTTATTTTCTCAGTAATAAAATTTGTGGGATGAAGTAGTGCTCGTATGAACTTACAGTGTATGGATACTCGCTACCTTGAGCCGGCGGTCAATTTCCAGGTATCAGGTGCTAAAGATGGAAAAAAACTCGACCTACTTACCTTATTTTCTCACACTTGATTTTTATATATGATACTCAGGGAACTATTCCATAACATGCAACAAGCAAGCTGCCAGACCGATCGTATGGGCCAAACATCCCGCTAGACACACAATAAGTGTGAGTATGACATTATGAGCGATATGTCATGATTCGCCCATTTTAAGCGCGATAGTGTTTATCTATGAGCGTCGAAGTCCCTTCTAAATTTACTGTCTAGTCAAGCATGTTCTATGTTTGAGTATACGTACTTTCGATATTATTATTTTTATGTTTGGCCCATACGAATTGTCTGGCAGCTTGCATAAGGTATTGAAATGGTTCCCTGAGTATCATATATAAAAATCTTCTTCTCCTTCTTTGAGATATGGCGATCTGTTAGTTTTAAGGTTGCCTCTGTATTAATTCCTGGGAGGTGGATTGCCAGCTGTCCTTCCATCTTTTCGGTGGTCTTCCCGGTAATCTCTTGCCTGCTGGTTTTCCTTCGAGAACTATGCGAGGTAATCTGTTCTCCCCCATGCGTTTAACATGTGCATACCATTGCCTTTTTCTCTGTCTACCCTATATTATTACGTCCTGTACTTCGCATTGCTCTCTTATGTCCGTGTTTCTGATTCGGTCTCTTCTGGTCTTTCCGAGTATAGTTCTTAAGCTCCTCATTTCGGCCACTCTGAGCATGCTTTTAGTTTTAGTTGTTTCTTCTCGAACTTCTATTCCATATGTCATTACTGGTCTAACACAAGTTTTATAGATTTTTATTTTACTATCCTTGCGCATGTATTGGTTCGACCATACTGTTTGCCTCAGACATCCTGATATGGCTGTTGCCTTATTGACCTGACTTTTCAAATCCTTTACTGGGTCGTGGTATATATATATATATATATATATATATATATATATATATATATATATATATATATATATATATATATATATATATATATATATATATATATATATATATATATAAATAAATCAAGTGTGAGAAAATAAGGTAAGTAGGTCGAGTTTTTTTCCATCTTTAGCACCTCATACCTGGAAACTGACCGTCGGCACAAGATCCATACACTGAAAGTACATACGAGCACTACTTCATCCCACAAATTTTATTACTGAGAAAATAAGGTACGTCTGATGAGGCCTCGGTAGACCAGCGGTAAGGTGAACCGCCTTATACCGTTTGTAAACCAAGGATTGTGGGTTCGAGTCCCACCTCGCTCTTGGGTGTTGTATATGTCCGAAATTTAGTGGTTATTTATGATGAAAAATGTTGGGTAATGTACATAGTTTACAAGCCCATTGGCCGTTCGGAACCGGCGTTAAACTGTAGGTCCCTCGAGTTAAAAAAAAAGGTACGTCTGCCGGCTCTGGGATCTTGCTCTAAGCCAATTGTATGACAATGATCGCAAATACTTCACTCCAGTGTTGGTATGTAACTAATAAAGGTTTGCATGCGAATTGTTCTAGTTTCTAGCATATTCAGACACAGAGCTTTCACAGGATAATCAGCATTCGTAACTTATTCGTACACAATGGCGCCAACGACAGTTCCTGCAGATCCAGAATAAGCTAATTATGATTCATCTCAATATAAATAACGGATAGAATAGAGGAACAAAAGCAAGTATCCGTTCTAAAATTAGAATAATGTGAATCATTAAATTGCGAAACGGTTGCAACTCGCAAATGCCTATATTTAAAACGCAAATGATAAAAAGCGTGGCAAGGTGTTCGAGGTGCAATTAAGTAGTTAGAGACTGGAAGTGAAAAAAGATAGCATTGCGGCGCCACCACAATTGTTTACGATTTATAATTTATTCGTAGACTATATTAAATTCAAGTAGAATATATTCTGTTTTAACGAGCGGTTTAGCGGATAGGTAATTCAAATCTGTTACGCGTGGACACAAGTCAATTTATCTACCAAGTGATTGGCTACAGTGGAGTAAAAATTTATTTAATTTAATTGATGTAACAGTTCGATTTTTAGAAAAAAGTTTAGTCCAGCAGTTAGTATAAATTCAAAAGTCATTGCGTATAACTAATTGCACAAGTGCATCAAAATTACTGATAATTCTGCATGACAGCGTGTTGGCAAAAAACTGCATGAGTTCATTTTCATTTTTGGAGGAAGAGCCCTCCACCTTCAGTGGGATTTCCCCAAATATGAAAATGACCGAATGCAGTTTTTTAAAGACAACACGTTGGAATGCAAAATTATCCGGTTATTTTGATGAACGAGTGTAATTTTGGGGAATATTTCCCGAATAAACTTTCAACTTGTCAAACTGACGTTAGTAATTCATAAATTCTCAGCTTGTCATCAAAAAATTTAATATGAACTATGCTACAATGCAATTATCGCAGGGCTCTTTCGCTTTCTACAATGCAATTATCGCTGTAATTTTCGATAATTGCATTCCATTTATAAGGGATTTTTGACAGGAGGGAAATATTCGCTGTAATTTTGCGATAATTGCATTCCATTTATAAGGGATTTTTGACAGGAGGGAAATATACGCTATAATTGCATTCCATTTACAAGGGAGTTTTGACAGGAGGGAAATATTCGCTGTAATTTTTCGATAATTGCATTCCATTTACAAGGGAGTTTTGACAGGAGGGAAATATTCGCTGTAATTTTGCGATAATTACATTCCATTTACATGGGATTTTTGACAGGAGGGAAATATTCGCTGTAATTGCATTCCATTTACAAGGGAGTTTTGACAGGAGGGAAATATTCGCTGTAATTTTTCGATAATTGCATTCCATTCACAAGGGAGTTTTGACAGGAGGGAAATATTCGCTGTAATTTTCGATATTACATTTCATTTACATGGGATTTTTGACAGGTGGGAAATATTCGCTGTAATTCTGCGATAATTCCATTCCATTTACATGAGATTTTTGACAGGAGGGAAATATTCGCTGTAATTTTCGATAATTGCATTCCATTTATACGGGATTTCTGAGAGAAGGGAAATATTCATATTAGTCAATTATTACGAAGATATTGAAATAGGTATTTTCAATTTGAACTTTTGGTCATATAACATATATAATATAGTATCTGTTACTTATTTATTGTAAAAATTTGCTTTGTAAAGTACTTATGCAGAATTATATCAACTATAAAATACCAAACCTTTTCGAGAAATCATTGATTTTTTCTTCAACACTCGACCTATGTGGTTTTTTGAAATTTCTGGAGACCTACAGTTTAATGTCGGTTCCGAATGGTCAATAGGCTTGAATCTGTATATATATATATATATATATATATATATATATATATAATTCTTGAACCATAAAATTACATGGGGCATAAGCAACACCCAAGATCAAGGTGGGACTCGAACCCACGATTTGCGATATACAAACGAATAAACTTTACCGCTGAGCTGATTATTAATTTTGGAATCTAAAAAAACCTAGCACCTTCTCATAATAAGTCATAGACATTCATCTAATTTTTTGAAAAAATTTAACTACTAAGACTTCACCTACTTATGAGAAAGTATAAGTTATAAGTACATGAATCACTGATATAAAAGATTCAATATTAAATCATTATCGAAGAACTTGAACACAATATCGAAAAGTAAGAAATGAATAAAAGAAAAATGCTTAAATATATCAATTTGCTCGATACGATAGGTAAAATTGTCGGCAATTTCAATTGAAATAATTTTTTTGATAAGTTGATTAATTAGGTTTTTTGTGATTTGTTTTCTACTAAAGTTTTTCCGATTTTTCGACAATTTAATATTTAATTTATGATTATTAAATCCATACAAAACTAGGAACTGTTATTGCATTGTATTCAGTAATAATTTGTGAAAAATGTGTTTTTCTATCTGTAACTTTTTGGTTTTCATATATTTTCCTCCTTTTTCTGTATTTTTGAGATGAACTTATTTCAGAAAGGATGAATATAATAATTTACCAGGTTTATTCGCCATTTCGGATATTGTAAACCTGTGAGACGAATTAATCCGTTTATAACTTGAAATACAAACAAAGCAATGTGATGTTCTAGAGCATTGATTCCCAAAGTGGTCCAGGTGGACCCCCAGGGGTCCACGGGAGACTCGACGAGGGTCTACGTAGGCGTTACAAAAATATGGGGGTTCACAATTCATAAGCGGGGGTCCACGAAAATTCTTTGGTTTCGATATTGAAGAAATAAAAGGCTTGACTTCACCTATCAATGTAGGCAAATAATATTTCGAGTAGCTCAGCGACTGTTAGGTACTTGTAAAAACTTGCATATTCCATATTCAGTACATCGTGTCGACACTGCAAAGCATTTCTCTCCGTCGTCCACATTTCTTGTTCAGACTTGCAAAGGGTCGAAATACGACTTGTGGTGTGTGTGCTTGCAATCACGCATGAACTAGTTTGATTCTTTACCAATATATCTTGGCATACGAATGCCAAAGATAAACGTTACTCATTTATTTCCTGAATTTCGAAAAGAAAAGTAAAGCGAATCGTTGATAGTGCTTGCCAGTGTCGGAAAAAGTAAGTACTTTGTCACAGGTAGAAGTCTTGATGAGAATATTAAGACATACATTCAACATTTAATTGCCCTGCATGATGACTTCAAAATCAGTTTCGAAGATATTCTGACGATGCAAATATCACCATGGATCATTAATCCATTTGATGAAACGGAAGTGGAGAATGTGATATTACAAGAGAAGCTACTCGAGCTTAGTACTAGCATAGTTCAGCATAGTGCTGAAGATGAAATTTAAAAAATGGTATCAAACATTTTGCCTGCAGGCAGAAATACCCGAAAAATATACTGGACAGTGGGGATTTGCGACAAAGCTTTTGATAGCGTTTTCCTCGTCATATCTTATCGAAAAAAGTTTAAGTGTCGTTACCAACCTTTTAACAAAAAAAAAGGAGCTAGAATTGCGGTTATTTCTAACAAAACTGAAGCCAAATATTGATAATTTGCTGTCAATTCGTCGAATACATCCCTCTCCTTGAAATTATGGCTATTTTTTGATTGTTATTGTAGAAGTAACGTTACGTTATTAATATTCAATTTTCAACAATCACAACTGTTATCATATTACAATGTAATGTAAACATTACAATGTAATATGATAACCATAATAATTGATAGTGTATTAGTTACATATTTGAATAAATACAACACAAGAAAATATATTATTTCTGTTTTTATTTTTTTCACTCCGAATGGGGGGGATTTTCTATATAAGATAAGTGAGAATTGATTGGTTTCTTGTACTTTGAGTAGATGTCAAAAAAGTGAAGTTGGATGGAATCACTTTTTTGACTTTTTTGGCATCCGCTCACAGCACAATCAGTTAACTAATTAACCAATAAATTCTCACTTTTCTCTCGAAAACTGTTAATTCGTAGTTGGAACTCAGCCCCAAAGCAAATTTCCATAGTTATATCTAATCTTCACATTTTTTGTCGAATTTTGGGAATATGGTAGAAATGTAGCTGCAGGGGGTCCACCGGAACCAGCAAAATTTTCAAAGTGGTCTATGAGAAAAAAAAGTTTGGGAACCTCTGTCTAGAGGATTCGAAAGAGACACTGATAAGGTCTTTTGCACTTGCAAATGACGTTGAATTATAACACTATTCCAAATATACGGTCAATTTAGGTCGAAATAATATATGTATATTATTCAAATGAAATTCATACTTTAACCTGATGATTTGAATAGAACACATTCCTTTCGTGAAATTCCCCAACTTTTCTGTGGAATTTTTAAGCGCCTTTTGAAAAGAATACTAAAATTCCTCAACCTTGTACGTTCATTTGAATACCTATTAGATACTATCTTTCAAATCTTTATGCTAAAATGATGCGTTTTTTTAATGAAATATTTAGCTTCAATCGAATGTCCATATATCAGATGTCACTCTGAAATCTTTATATCCCATTTCTGGATTCATAATTGCATAACTTGTCAAAATAAATATATTAATTTTGCTTAAGTTGAACTTCTGATTGATTTTTATAATATATATATATATATATATATATATATATATTTGTTTTATAAAATAAGATGTAATGCTCTCCTGTAGTCAGTCTTGATAATGAGTTCATAACTCGAAACATGTCCACTATCCTTTACTGCTAAATACAGTATCTAAATATTTTTATATAGTGAAACTTAAGCCAAGTGTGTTTTATTTTAAAGTTTAAATATAATAAATATATATATATATATATATATATATATATATTATAATATATATAATATATATATATATATATATATATAATATATATATATATATATATATATATATATATATATATATATATATATATATATATATATATATTTTGAAAGTGACGGAGTAATAGTCGTTAAGAACAATATTCTTTCTAAATTTAGGGTATTCCGACTAAAAAAGGGGGCGTCTCCAATAACCAGTCAATCTGTACTAAAGGCTCTATATTTCGTCTACTATTGCATACATCATCAGGAGCTAACTATAAAAATTACAAAGTTGAAACATCAAGAAAACTGTACACAGAGTAGACTTACGATACTACGACTGTAGCTGGTAACTCCAGAAAAAAACAAGGCTCTCTCACATTGTTTTGTTTGTAATACAATGACATGTTAAATTTGGCGACACAAAAGGTACAAACTATAATAAAAATTGGAAGAAAAACATTCCCCAACATCTAAGATCTTACTTCAGCAGCCATCTTTACTATAGATCTATTATGCGCATTAGGCAGCGAGTGACAATTAAATTTACAGAAAATACTACTCTTATTCTTCTCGTCTTTTTGGACATATTTAAAACATCATTTGGCCAAAAAATAACACAGAAAATTACACAGAAAATTATTTCTACATCTAAAGTAGAGACATTCAATTTTATAAACTGTAACTTGAGAAAACAAACAGGAGAAATGGATCAAGTTAGTAAGACAAAAATTACATCAATCTTTCTCAAAGTAAAGGAGACATGAATCAAAATCCAACATTGAAATCCACAACACTATGACCATTCATAAGAATTACAGACATGATAAGGTATACAATATTAACAAACCATATAAACAATTCCTTTCTCTATAAGAAAAACTATATAAAAATTATAAGAAAAACATTTTTAAGGAAAAAAAATTAATTAATCAAACAATGTACTGAGGGGGAGATATATATATATATATATATATATATATATATCTATATATATATATATATATATATATATATATATATAAATATATATATATATATATATATATATATATATATATATATATATATATATATATATATATACACATACGAGCTCTGTCTCAGTGAAGTTGGCCCAACGCGCAAAACATGATATTTGTGAGTTTGATTTGAGGTCATTTCAAATATTATATTTTATGTTCCTTTTAATGTTTATGGAAATACAACACAAAACCTTACTTGGCTATTTTTAAGGCGTTTTCATTTAAAAATTGTCTTCTTTGCGAAATGATTTGAGTATATAGCAAAATACATGATGGAAACAACTTAATTTAAATGGTATATTTATTCGCCTCTATAAGGTAAAAGTAGGCAGTGTAAAACAAATGATAACATTTTTCGTTGCTAAGAAGCCGATTTTGACGATTAAATCAGCTTCCAATGCCTTGGTCTTGCTGTTAACCTATAGAAAAAAATGACTCGTGGTAAAGTTGTTTGTTACGAAATGAGAAAAATGATCATTCACTTGCATTTAAAAGGCCAAAATGCTTTCCAAATCGATGACAGTGTTAACAAATCGCGGTATACAGTTCGAAATATTATTAAATTGTACAAAACAACTGGATCTGTTGCTCAAAAACTCAGAACTGGAAGTCGCCCTCGTTATTCTAATACCAACTTAAGAACCTTAAGACGGATTATCAAGGAACATCTGCGTGCTAATTATAAATAACTGAGAATATTATGGAATCAGGCAACCACAAAAAAGTTTTAAGAGCAACTTGTCACAGAGCTGTTCCAAAACTAGGATTTAAAACTTGTAAGGTAACCTCAAATAATTTTTTTATTATTCGTTTTTGATTCATTAGTTCTAGGCAAAAGAGAATCCCTTAGTGACAACGACTCAGAAGAAAAACAGACTAGCATGGGCCAAAGAACACGAATTATGATCTCCCATGGAAATCCATTATTTGGAGTGATGAAGCCAGATTTGAAGTATGCGTTGGTGTAGTGTCATAAGAACTAAAGAAGAAGTATTTCAGAATGACTGTCTTAAAAAAAAAGTTAAGTTTCCGGCTTCTGTTATGATTTGGAAATCCATGTCAGCAAGTGGAGTGGAAAACATACACTTTGTGGAAGGTATTATGAATGCTGATAAGTACATTAATGTGCTTCAAAATAACTTAACACCCCAAATTGAACAAATGCGTTTAAACAATATTGAATTTATCTTCCAACAAGATGGTGCCGCTTGTCATACGGCTAAAAAAGTAAAAGACTAGATGTTAGAAAACAATATTCCAGTTTTGAAATGGACGTCAAGTAGTCCACATCTATCGCCTATTGAAAACTTATGGCATTTCATAAAGAAAAAGCTCCGACCGAATCTCGCAGGAACCGTTCAAGATTTGGGAGTAGAAAATGAAAATAGTCATGTAACTGAAAGTGCTGGTCACTATAGTAGAATTATCATACTAAAAAAAAATCAATCGAGTATCGAGTACACCTCATTTCCTGCTTCGGGATCCGAATTGTAATAACGGTGGGAGATAACGGAGAAAATAGGTGTCGGTATGCACCGCAAGCAATATTGTGTTCACGTGGTATGAAATAATGGCTATGATAAGATAATCGTTACTTCGGGATTATATTCACCGTTATTTTATTTCAGGGCATATTTCCGATCGAAAGATGTGATGCAGTTCACACATTGCCATCGTCTAAATAATACTAATCGGGGTTTCCTTTCCTTTTTGAGATTAACCGACTTCCTGTGCAGAATTCTTCGTAGCAAAACTATATTAGCTGATTGAGCTTGTTTTCGAAACAATTTTCAAACTGATAAATGAGGCATGAATCCTATCAATAACTGATATAAACTGTATAATTCTTTTTATCTTTCAAAATTAAATTAAATTGAACTTTGTTAGTTCAATCTTCTGGATTGAACCGCAGTTCCTCTTCTTATATTTGAACAATCAAATATATTGAAAAATATATGAGACAAATAAAGTATATTGTTTCTCACTTATAATAACATACACATATCTTTTCAATGTTGACCAGAAATTTTTTCTAGTATATATATATATATATATATATATATATATATATATATATATATATATATATATTTATGAATATATTATTTGAATGGAATTGGCATTTACTTGGTGAAAGTTCATATTCATAACTTTATAAAGAAATAAAAAACTAACTTTTCACAGGTTAAAATAAAAATCTATTGAGTAAACGCGTTTCGTCATAACATTGACTTCATCTCGTACTAAACTATGGTATTACAAAACAATCTATTTATACGAAAATTGAACATAACAGAGGGGTACTTAGAGAAACTAAATAACAATAAGCAGTAAATACTTTCTTCATTGGTATAGATACGTTGATGACGTCATTGTTTGCTACACTGGTACAGATAGACAATTGGATAATTTCATTACTTATATTAATTCCATACACCCTCGTATTAAATTTTCTCTAGAAACTGAAATGAATAATTCTATTAATTACTTAGATTTAACTATTACCAGAAAAAGCAACAAACACGAATTTTCAATTTTTCATAAACCATCTCATACAGATATTACAATTCATAACACATCACTACACCCTTTTTCACATAAATTAGCGGCTTATCATAGTATGATTCATAGACTTTTCAAAATTCCGTTGTCCGAAGCTAATTTTCGGAAGGAATTGCTTATAATTAAACAAATGGCAGTAAATAATGGTTATTCACCTAATATGATTGACAGCCTCATTCAGAGGAAAAAATACAAAATGGCAATTTCAGAAATTTACCCACTTATATCCGAAAAAAGTAGAGTATTTAGCAGTTTATCATACTTGGGCAAAACTTCCGAAAACCTGAAATTGTTTTTTCAAAAACAAAATTTCAAAATTTCATATAAAACCAATAATAGCATTGGAAAATTGATTAAAAACAACAAATCAAAAATTCATAGAGATGAACGTACTGGTGTTTATGAACTCGACTGTAACGATTGTGAAAAATTCTATAAAGGACGTACAAGTAGAAATTTCAAAACTCGAATACATGAACACCAACGTAGCTATATTAAGCAGAAAACTGATTCTAATTATGCGTGTCATCTTATTCAAGAAAACCATACCTTTAATCACAATTATAATATATTACAATTTGAAAATAGTCTCCATAAAACCAACTGTTGGGAATCCCTATACATAAATAAATATAAAAATTCCGGAAATTTAGTTAACGACCAGATTGAAGTAAACCTTTCTCCTCTCCTTAATTTGTTCAATGTAGGTACCTACTAATAGCTCAGAATGAATTGCTTATTGTTATTTAGTTTCTCTAAGTACCCCTCTGTTATGTTCAATTTTCGTATAAATAGATTGTTTTGTAATACCATAGTTTAGTACGAGATGAAGTCAATGTTATGACGAAACGCGTTTACTCAATAGATTTTTATTTTAACCTGTGAAAAGTTAGTTTTTTATTTCTTTGTAAAGTTATGAATATATTATTTATTTGAATTGTTGTTGCCTGTGAACTATTTTTAAATTTTTGATAATTATTAGCAATAACAGGCTTGGTGAATCTCAAAAAAACTCGATTTTATTAAAAAGTTAACGTTTCGCCAATACTACCCTATTCTTTGACTTTTCAAAATCAAAATAATTTGAACCTAGTTCGAACATTACGTGGCTAAAGGTTTCTGTGGTTTCCCTTACCATCTAATAATAACAGATTTGAATGTTAATATTGGACTGAATAGCACGTAATAAATAACAGAGAACGGCCACAGCCGAAAAAATAGTAGCAATTTTTTTTAACTATTCAAATTTTTTCAAATCAATAAATGTCAAAGAAATTTCAATATTTCAAAAGTTTTGAAAAAGCCACGAATGTCGTGGCGAAACGTTAACTTTTTAATAAAATCGAGTTTTTTGAGATTCACCAAGCCTGTTATTGCTAATAATTATCAAAAAGTTAAAAATAGTTCACAGGCAACAACAAATCAATTTATATATATATATATATATATATATTTTTTTTTTTCACTTCATCTTGGATACGGTTGCTATAAACAAACTCATTATACCCTAGGCCATAACGCCCGCATTTGCGGGCATAATGGATTTAAAACGCCCGATTATTGTACTAGGAGAAATGAAGCAACTTCCATTGATGAAATACTTCATAATCCTTGTCGTATAAGACTCTGGATCTCTCCGGCAATTAATTATTCGCAGTGTTGGCTGCATTTTCTATGATATTCTTGGGTAAATTCATGAAAGCTATACAAAGAAAGCAGCATGACATTCACTGAATATGATGACAAAAATATTCACAAACGTCAAAATATCAACAAATGACATGCCTACTATGAGAAGGAAAATGGAAAGTATAGGAGCAATGAACCGATTTTGAAATCGCTTTTTCATCATAATATAATAATTTTTTCGTGAAAAATAAAATCTTGTATGCACCGCGTGCGTTACTAGATCCTTAAGCCCATCGGGCAACATTCAGCCCTTGGGCCGAATGTTTCCCTCCGGGCGTAAGGATCTATATAACGCACTTGGTACATAAATAACTAATCTATATATTATATATATACATATATACAGATATATATATATATATATATATATATATATATATATATATCTATATATATGCATACTTATTCATCATTTATCAGAAATTCGTGGTTTTTTCAAAACTTTTGAAAGAGCAAAATTTCTTTGGAATAAAAAAAGAAATTCCGCTTTCAGTTTCGGAAGAGTCAAAAATTTCGTGACGAAACGTTAACCCATTTTTGTAGTAATTTTTTTTAAACATCCTGTTATTTCTTATAAAATATAAATTGAAATTTAATATAAATTGATTTTTTTATGACGTTTATCAATTGTCACCAGGTATCGGCCTCCTCAATTCAAATGTTCCATTTATTCAAAACTATAGGTCACAAAAAAATCAGTATTGTTTTTCAATTCCCATCAAGCAGCAATAATATTTTTATCATTTTTCACATACAAATGTATTCCCAGTATTAGAGGCCACCGTATCATTTATTACGAGTAAATCACCAACCATCCATTCGTTGATAATAAGTTGAGTTAATTTGTGTTTGTTCCAGTAAATTAAGGAAATAAGTCACCAAGGCGATGATAAAAGTAGCGGCGCCTACTAGGCGCCGGGGCCCCCGCCATTTTCCGGCGACTGTTATTATAAGTTGGATTTCGCTTACATTTTGGGTTCACGTGTGAATTTCGGATATTGACGTGTGTGATTAAATGAATTTCCGGACAGGAACATGTATATTTTAATTACTTAAGTCTCAGTATAATGAGGGAACAATTGGGAATGATAAATTCTCTACAAAAGGAAATAGGTAGGTAGCCACTGTATTTCCTGGTTGAAGAAATCCAATAAATCTATAGAAATAATCATGGCTGCAAACTTTCCCTATAAATTATAATTCACTCGGAATACCTTTATCTGAATTTGTATCGGTCTGTTATAAGTCGCTATTGTATTCTTAATTATAAACCTCAGTTTCAAGGATGCGGATTTTTTTAATGTTCTACGTGGCTTTGATACGATCGATATTGTCTTTTATACTTGGTTTGTGCATTATTATGAAGTGAAATTCAGATACAGAAGGGAGACAAATCGGAAAGTTTCATTCTCGACAGTCCTACCATCTGCAAGGAATAGTACCAAATTTAAAGGCCATATTGGTCTATTAGAAATCAAATTGTAGTTGTGAGATCTTTGACCTACCACCCTAAATTAGGACTTTTGCTGGCGAGCAGTCTGAGCCGTTATTCCAACAAAATTTCATTTTTGGGAAATATATTTAGTAGAATCAGTTTTTTCATGATAGTACCTCTCGTACAGGTAATAGGTAACCGACCACTTGCTAACAGGCAGACCATGATCAACGAATACCTTTCTTTTGTAATATATCCAGTAAAAGTAGTGAATATTTCGGTATAGCAACCTAAACATGAGAAATATTCATCAAGTCTAGCCGGACCTGTGCATTTTGAAGTCTTTCTGGACAATCTTCGTTCTATAGATTCATATATTTCTTCCTCACTTAGAGAGAGGTTGAACTATGCTTTCTCTTGTTGCATCTTGTTCATTCCTTGATTATTCGAATTCAATGTCTGTAAATGTATTAAATTTTCGGGAATACTGTTTATAGTATATTTCTTGAAGCAGTTTTGCAGTGACACTCCATATAGACTTTATAACGGATTTTTTATAATTTTTTACCATCAGCTAATCCAATCTTTCATGACTGATCTGAGCTCTTGATTTGAAAACTACTTTCTATAAGTCCATGTTCCTTTTTTAAAAATATTTCAAACTGTTTTCGTATTGACTTTTGGTTTTTAACTGCTCTTTTCATAATTCAGTACAGTGTTTGCCATATTTTTTAAAGTTTCTCGACCAAATTTGAAACGACGTTGTTAAAAAAACTCGAGGTTAATCTGACAGTGATAGTTGTCGAAATATAGAAGCGTAAATGCTACCATAAACGGCATAGTTGATTAAAAGCAAGGCGTATCAGCTAAAATGGAAAGCTAGATAGCTTTTTATCATTGAAAATAACCATTAATTGGTCGATTTTAAGAAATTGAAGACGTCTCATTAGTTCTTAGAATAGGCGTGTATTAATCAGATAAAGACCACAGTATATCAATCCGAGACAGTTATGTTTAATTAATGAAAATTTCTTTAAAATTAAATTAATAAATGCTTGTTTCATTCAAATATATTTTCAACCAAACAACTAAAAAAACTACAATGTCAGAATTATATTAAATTGACGAACCGTTTGACAAAATTATGTTTCTCTTCCCAAAGGCAAAGTTGTAGATAATGCCAGAATTTATATTTCGACCAAAAAATTATATTCAAAAGAAAATGAGGATCTTTCCAGAAATGAGAATCAATCACAGAATAAGTTCTGCGAACAAAGTAGACTATAAAAATAGTTTGGTGTAGAATATAAATAAAAGAATGCTTACCTTTTGTTTGGCAGTTCTAGACATCCGTGGCGCCCCCTGTAACCAGTAGGAAACCCGGCAATGCTCCAAAGGTCTGAGAAGCACCCTCCACCGCTTGATTTGCACATATAACCCGTGTGCACACACGATGGCAAGTTGCAGAAACATCGTACGTAATCTGTAATAGCAAGAAAGCAATAAACTAAAGATCTACATAATTATCAATAAAAAAATCGTTTCGTAAATTATGAATGAATCCATGTTACCAATATTCAACAATTCTTTTCGTGAATCATGAAAACATCATACAATATAATACAAATATTTTCCTATGATTCAAAAGGTTTGTTTGTGACCCAAATGTTCTTTATGATTGGTTAATAGTTGGAAAGGGCCAGTGAAAAAAAACACAGAAATCTATTTCATGTTAATATCGACGTTTCGACAAATTTTATTGTCATCCTCAGGATACTACTCGATATTAACATGAAATAGATTTCTGTGTTTCCTTTCACTGGCCCTTTCCAACTATTTACCAATTATAAATTTTCCTATGATGTTTACCCTGCCAATACTTGTTAGTAAGATTCTATCGATACCGCTATAAGTAAAGCATCCGCGGAACGAATTTTTTCGATTATGGGAAATACTTATACAGACAACCTGTACAGGATGCGGATTGAGATGGTAGAGGCAGAATTATGTATAAAACTATTGACATGAACTGTCGAGGTTTTATGAATAATTCATAAAAATCCAGGAAATGCATAGCTGGTAAATGCTTCGATTTCAAACCGGAAATATACCTGGAAAAATATGTCCATTAAGTTAGCAGAGCAAAGTCAGCAAACCAAAAAAAGGATTATGTGAAAATTATAAGCTAATTACAAGCTAATTTAGTGCCCTTAAATTAAATTTCAAGCTCCTTTTTTAAAAAAAAAAACAGCATGCTCTGCTGGCTTAAGATAATATTAGCAGAGTATCATGTTAAAATGGACTGAGAAGAAAAATGATAATGTGAAAATTATAAGCTAATTACAAGCTAATTTAGTGCCCTTAAATTAAATTTCAAGCTTCTTATTTTTTTAAAAAAAACAGCATGCTCTGCTGGCTTGAGATAATATAAGCAGAGTACCATGTTAAAATAGACTGAAAAGAAAAATGAAAATGTGAAAATTATAAGATAAATACAAGCTAATTTAGTGCCCTTGAATTAAATTTCAAGCTTCTTTTTTTTTTTAAACAGCATGCTCTGCTGGCTTAAGATAATATTAGCAAAGTACCATGTTAAAATAGACTGATAAGAAAAATAATAATGTGAAAATTATAAGCTTATTACAAGCTAATTTAGAGCCCTTAAATTAAATTTCAAGCTCCTTATTTTAAAAAAAAAACAACATGCTCTGCTGCTCATTTAGAGCATTTTTTGAGGTGAGCAGCAATCCGTTCCTCGAATTAGGGCTATACATCTCATCGAAAGAGCTGAAAGGAGCTCACGCATATCAATCTCGGACCAATATTTTGTATGGTTATTTATCAAAGGAGGAAAAAAGGATTTCGAAAAATGAAGTCAATATGCTTGACTGTGCTATAAATGTTGCTAGTGCAATTTCCCTGATTTTCCAAAATGAACCCAGCTGTGAAGAAGTTTCAAAGTGTACAAATGGATGCACCAACCAGACAAAAATTAGGGCAGCGATTCTTTTGCCATACACAGACCTGGTTGGAAACGACTTTGATGGCAGCATCAAAAATGTTCTTTCTCTACCTACACGACCGTGTGATTCTTGCTCATCAATGGTGAACACTACGTAAAGGTTATAGGCAGCAACGATAATCCAATCACTCTTCGTTAAAATGGCAAATATCTAGATTTCAATATTGAAATTCAAAGAATTACAAAACTGACATTTTAACTACTTCGATGTAGTTGTAATAATCATCAGTTAGAAAATGTGAAGATGTGGGGAAGAATGGGATATTGTAGCCCTTGGAGCAATGTAGCCACTAGCTATTATGTGAGTTACTACAACTAGTACAGACCTATTTTTCAGTGAAAGTAAGCATCGATGTCCCACAATACCGACGGATTTTCGTAGAATTCTAGATTATATTACATTGTTTATAGCGTGTTTATATCATTTTTCCTTTCAGTCCATTTTACCATGGTTCTCTGCTAACTTTATCTTAAGCTAGCAGAGCATGCTGCTTTTTTTAAAAAATAAGGAGCTTGAAATTTAATTTAAGAGCACTGAATTAGCTTGTAATTAGCTTATAATTTTCACATTATCATTTTTCTTTCCAGTCCATTTTACCCTGACGCTCTGCTAAGTTTATCTTAAGTTAGCAAAGCATGCGGTTTTTTCTTAAAAAAAAGGAGCTTGAAATTTAATTTAAGGGCACTAAATTAGCTTGTAATTAGCTTATAATTTTCACGTTATCATTTTTCTTCTCACTCCATTTTAACATGGTACTCTGCTAATATTATCTTAAGCCAGCAGAGCATGCTTTTTTTTAAATAAGGAGCTTGAAATTTAATTTAAGGGCACTTAATTAGTTTGTAATTAGCTTATAATTTTCACATAATCTTTTTTTTTGTTCTGCGGACTTTGCTCTGCTAACTTAATGGACATTGGAAAAATGTACATAAATACATAATTTATTACACTATTTTGAATATTTATATGGGTATATATATTTCTATTTACCTGTTTTTATTTTATACGTAAATAGAGAGTTTATTTTTTATTAGTTATATGAATCGTACCTAATTACTTTGTGTTCGTTAGAATTGTATTTTATTTGTGGAAATGTTTTGAATTTGCTAATTTTCTTGAATAAAAAATTGTACGTATATCTTTTCTCAGTTCTGAGGTAGGAACAATATTTTTGAGTTAAATTTTCAATTTGGAATTTTTTTCCAAATTGATTCCAATTCCAATTTTGGAACAGGGTCCAAATAATGTTTTAATACCGAATCTTTGGATTGTCTTGTTAATATATTTTTTCAAATTAAAAATGCATCAAGATAAATTAGATCTTATGGTTAGAAGTGTCAAGTAGGATCATATTTATTAGTGTTTAATCAGCTGGTAAAGTTTACTCGTTGACCTCAAGATGATGCTTCTGAAAAGCAAAAGCAATATCATCAGCATAAATGGATTTTAAGGAACAAGTTCCTGAAATATTTGTTATATTCGAATTCTAGTCTTAGATGTTGAACAGAACTCAATAGAAAATATTTTTTGAAAAATGAAATGTGTTGATTACTTGCCTAAATAGGAACTCTCAAACGATATAATATATTGCCTAATAAATATGGCTATTTTTTTAAAATGGTGTATAAAAATGGACAAAACAATCCTTCAAATCACTACCATGACTATTTGAAAACTGTAATGGCAGTTTTGAGCGTTTTCTGAATACCAAACTAAAAAAATCGCTATGATTAATGGTAACTCTAAAACGACAAATTTACCAAATTTTCTATGAAAAATGGCTTTTCTATATAAAACTCATCAGCGATTTATAAACACAATAAAACTACGTGTACCAAGAAATATAATGGTAGCAACAAAAAGATTTCCGTCAAGAAAAGCCGAAATTGGGTCGAATAAACATAATCAACCCCATTAAAATATCAGCCATTTTTTGATGAAATTCAATTGAATCTCTAAGGTAGATCAAGGCTCAACTTCATTATAGAGGTTTTTATAAAGATACGAAGCCATAATGTAGGAACTCAATATCTATAATATGATCCAAATTTCTCACCTAGTGAACTGATTTATTTTAAATAGCAAGAATTATGAACCAGGAAGTAATTGAGGGAAATATAATATGAATAATAAAAATAAGCACAAATAGGTAGTTGAAACTTTCAATTTCTTATGACAAATAGAAAAAAATAGAATAGTAAAAAATAAATAAATAAATCCACTACGAAAAAGAATTAATTAATATGTAAAATGGCAATTAAATAAATCATTAAACGCTGATGATCAACAAAACGTACCTTGAAAATATAATTTATAAAATTTACCAATATTTCGATACCAAAAAAAAAAGAGGTAAACGGTGCCACATAAACAAAAACGCTGGCGCCATACTATCATTATCCAGGTTGTTCAATAAGTACCGAGGCTTCATACACATCGACCATTCTCCACATTTAATTATTATTATGATCAAAACACGCCAACTTGGTAGACCGTGACCATAGAGGTTGTTATATCTACACTGAATTAACAATCTTAAATGTCATTGTTTCAGTTTATTGACGCGCTTATACACTGGAACTACATTTCTTAGAGAATCGTTCGACAACCGAAAAAAAATAATAAGAGGTAAACATCGGAATATTAAAATCAAATCATGAAAAATATACAAGTTGACCATGGTCAATTTAATATACCTACTACATAAAGTGAACGAGGAAAATTCTTCAATAATTAAAAAAAAGTATCAAACAATTTTCCAAGGGAGCCAGAGCTGCAGTTGTTATCCAGATAGTAGCCCGGTCGCGATATGTATTGGGAAACAATTGGAAATTTGTTAATTCACTCCGAGTCACATAAGCTGCACTGATGAGATCTAATAAGATCGAAACAGCTGTATACAGATTTTGACTCGGGGTGACTTGACGTTTTCTATAATTCAGCGTTGGATTGTAAAAGTAAAATTCGGGGAATACATATAACCAGCTCCTTGGAAAGTTGTTATTATGGCCACTTGGAGGGCAGTAGTATATTTTTGTTTCAAATTTATTGTCAAATATAATAAAATAGCGAAGCAATGAATCTTTTCGTGATAGAAACTAATTTATTCAATGTTTTGTAGATTCGTTTATTACATTGTTATTATAATATTTGTTGATAGTTAAACAAACTAATTGTTCTGGAAACAAAACAGTGGTTTCATTACCAATTACCATTCATAAGTTTGCTCGATAATTCTTATTTTATTAGGTTATTTTTAAAAATGCAAGCGAGTCTTGTTTGGGACAACATAAAACGTTTTAATGGGACGCGTTCCTTTTATGACTGTCCCTTCCAAGACTCGGATATTAAAGTAGTTCATGATGATGGTCTTGGATTTAATTAGCTAATTTTGTTTTGTTTCAGGACTAATATATTTCATTTGTATACGATAATAAAATTTAAAGATGCCCCCTAAGAAGAGAGAAAGAGTAAGAGATATGGAAGAGATATGTAATATATATATATATATATATAGTGTCCGTCAAAATGTTGGAACCATATGGAAAAGTTTTCAACTACTAGCTTCTCAAAAAATTTCTTTCACATAAAAGTTGTTGCATTTAATTTGGCGTCATTCGTAATATGATGCAATATCTCCGTATTCTATTAAATTTCAATTATTTTCCATTTTGTATACAGGGCGGATGGAAACTCGAACCTTTCATTTTCTCTCTTCTTTCAAATGGAACACCCTGTATTATATAGTACAAAAAGAATTTTATCCACGACTGTACTATAAATCATTCATTATACGTGTGCTTCCTGAAGTATAATTATACCTATTATTCACTAGTGTGTATAATAGTTTATTATACACTGCATGACGTCACACTCAAAACGTATGTCCAAACTTGAGACTATCATTCACATTGTAGGGATAGTATTGTTATTAGATTTTTAGGTTTTATGTAACTAAGATAACTTTTAGGCAAATTATTAAACTAAAATTTAATATAATGCCCAACTTATTGAATATTTACTCTAATAAATTATCTATTTCATTTTTATCAGAGTGAAAGAAAGGAATGGAATCGATGTCAAGTGAAATAGTTGACGTTTACGTGAGTATGCAGTTTTCAGTGAACACAGAAAATGTTATGTCAACGCTTTTGATAACTATTTTTATTGTTTAAAATGCAGATTATTACTAATTTTTTCGAGGAAGTCGTGGACAAAGTATAGTATTCTACTCGCACAAAATTACAATTTTTCACTCGGGTGAATTGCGACACTCGCTTGCAGCTCGTGTCACAAACTTCACCCTCGTGAAAAATAGCAATCATTTTGTGCTCGTTGAATAATATACTATTCTATTATGTAACTTTAATTTTTGTCAAGCATTCCCTATACCCAAAGTTTATAAAAACAGAGTTATTTTGTAATATTTATTGTAAACCATAATTATCAATCTATTATGTGAAAGCAATAAACGTTGAATGTAAAAAAAAATCCTAAATAATAATAAACTTTAATACATAATTTATTCTAAACAAAACAAGTCACCAAAAGTGATCCTAACTATAATATTAAACTAAATGTTCAAAGTTTTCACCGGTTCACCCATTAACCGAAGTTTGTCGTAAGATCGGTACACCCTGTATATATATATATATATATATATATATATATATATATATATATATATATATATATATATATATATATATATAGAGGATAGATTTATTTTTATATATATATATATATATATATATATATATATATATATATATATATATATATATATATATATATATATATATATATATATATATATATACATAGGTACATAAAGAATACTATAGGAATAATATTTTATAATGTATTGTAACTTACTCATGTGTACTTTCCACTATTGACAACAATAATTAATTAATACAAATGTATAATTTGCTATTTCCCTCTTTCAGAGATCAATTGTATTCCACTATCTACTCATTACTTCTTATCTACATACTGAATTCATTAAAATTAATTGAACATTATCTGACACAATTAAACATATGTTACATCAGTCGTTATTCAAGCAGTTTCGTGAAGGGTATAACTTGCCAATTTCAGCTCTTAAGAAGGCGCTAACTATTTTCTCACGGGGTATATATAAATCTTGTTCCTCTTGTGATTGAGTGAACTTAAACATTGTATCTCATCTGTGACGAAATGCAGCATCTCTCGAAGTACTACTATAACACATTCAAACATTTCGTTTCGAGTTAAATTAATGGGCACATCGTAGCAGTGTTGACATATAATATATACACTGCTCTACAAAATCATCTACTTAGCTTTCAATTTCGAATGATAATTTAAAAACTAATATACTATGTCAAAAATAGACGTGATCTAGTAACGCACGTGGTGCATACAAGATTTTATTTTTCACGAAAAAATTATTTTATTATAATGAAAAATCGATTTTAAAATCGGTGCATTGCTCCTGTACTTACCATTTTCCTTCTCATAGTAGGCATGTCATTTGTTGATATTTTGACGTTTGTGAATATTTTTGTCATCATATTTAGTGAATGCCATTGCTGCTTTTTTGTGTAGTCTTATAGAAATAATGGAAATGAAAATGAATTTACCCAAGAATATCATAGAAAATGCAGCCAAAGCTTCGAATAATTCATTGCCAGAGAAATCCAGAGTCGTATACGACAAGGAATGGAAGTTGCTTCATTTCTCCTCGTACAATTAGCGGGCGTTATGATCCATTATGCCCGCTCATTACTCCCTAGGGCATAATGAGTATATTTATAGCAACCGTATCTAAGGTAAAATCAACAAATAATATACAAGTGAAAAATAAATCAATTAACGTATCGGTTTATTCGTTTGTATGTTTCTCTTTCCAACAAATGTTCCCTACTAAAAGCGTACCCACAGAGCGAAAAAATATCTGCAGCAAGTGCATTCTTTTGATGTTTACCGCCAAAAACGGAAACACAAGTCATAATATGTACATGGTTCATACTGTAAAAAAGCTTGAGTGACAAAACGAGTCTAAAATATATATTTAAATTCTCATTCAATCAAATTTGTGAAAACATGATGCATAACTCTTTATGTACAGATTTCAAAAAATATTTCAATATTCCCGACTTGTATTAAAATTAATTCTGAATAATAAATCTGCTATAGGTGGGGTGACCATATGTACTCATTTTAATAGGACAGTACTTACTTTTTGCATGCCGTCCTATTGTACTTAAAAGGTTCATCAAGTACACCTAAATGTACTACTTTTTAGGACAGTAATTTAAAATCGACTCGAGTGGAACGTAACGTAGTTCTTAGCTATTTGTAAATTCGTCGCGTCGGTCAGTTTTTTTGAGA
>JARQZK010000729.1:220000-282500 GCA_030704885.1 Cynegetis impunctata
TAATTGATTTATCAAACTGTAACAAAATGAACATAACAGCCACTATCGACACGTTATTCAATACAAACTTTACGAATGTTGAGTAGGTTTTACATATATATAGCTATGTATATATATATATAATATATATATATATATATGTATATCCATGTGACATTTTCTTGATTTCAAGCATACAGGCACACTATCGCTTGAAGAAATGAACCGTTAGAAAATGATTGACGCTTCATTAGGTCTTCTGTTTAAGAAATTAATGGCCATTTTTTCTGAAGTTGCAATACGTAAAGAAGCGGCAAACTTTCGCTAATACATAATTGTTTCAATTAATGGAGCATTTTATTGCTAAAGAAATTCCAAGAAATATTTACAAATATTCCATATCAAGAAAATTATCAAAAATATATTTATATGTTTATATAGGTACATAAAATAATCTGAAGTAATCCATCTTAAGAGATGATTCTTTTCTAAACTACTAATGTAAAGTTATCACAATTATCACAGGTAAATGTTTTCAGGAACGTAATTTAGTGAATAGATACAAAAAAAATAGATATGATTATCTACTCAAGCATAACTGAAATAAAAAAATTTATTATAGTAGGCCTTGCCTTCATAACTTTTATCAAGAATATTCCCAAGTTCTTCTTCGTTTGACTTTACACTCACAACATAAGTCTCTTGAATCAAAAGCAGATAATTTTGATGATCCCTCAACTGCTTCGTTAGCATTAAAATCGATGAAATGGTGCTGTTCGCCTTCAATCCTCAGATTGGATAAAAAACTGTCTGACTCAGTAGACTCCTGGAAAAAAAATCCATTGTGACACGACATTTTAATCGGAAGGCTATAATTTTCAGAACATATCGATAATATACTATGAAACTTACCTCTGAAAATCTCTATACATAGTTGTTCAAACCCCAAGCTTTGAGAAAATTCTCTGTATCTGTATCGGCCATTGTTACGTACTCATTCAAATCAAAACGAACATGAATGTTTTAATACAGCCGCCGAGTTATTAGTTAAGGTTGAGAAAAGACGCGAACTGAAATGCCCATGCGCTATAATAGCAGCGTGACCGTGAAAATAACAGATTCGTTCTGTACAATTTACAGAATAGTTGTTGTAGTAACAGAATTCATAATTTGACTGAATATTCTGCACGCTGTTCAATTTGTGTTGTTAAATCTGCATGATTTTCTGCAATGTTTACCATCATAAAATGTTGAAAGAGCAGAATGAACTAGGAAATCTGCAGCTCATCCTGCAAGTATTACAGATTCAAATCGTTATTATAGTTAGTTACGTTAGCAGAACTAGTTCCATAAAATCTGCATTATTCAGTTATTTTAGCAGTTGAGATTCGTTATGTCAGCAGAATGATCTGTTGGATTTTAGCAGAACTAATCTGTTGAATGTTATTGCTATTCGAGCAGCTGAATTGCTATCGGTGCAGTATTCCCCCTAGCAAAATGTGACTTGAAGATTTGACAAACTGATTTTGTTGCATATACCTAATACTTTCGCTGAATTCACAGCAGTTCCGCTATTTCAGCAATAATACCTCCAGCAAAGAGAACTGATAAATTTTTTTTTTTCCGTGTATGAAATTTTGCAACCTTTTCCGAAGTCCGGAACATTGTTAAAATTGCATTAACATTGAATTTTGCCTTATGCTTGTGAAAAAAATTCCAAAAGTTCTGCAAACTTGGAGTTGTGTAAATATATTATTTCATATCGCGTATCAAATTTGCAACCAATTTAAGGGTACGGAACATTTTTTTCATTCAAAATTAACGTTTTTCTTCCATAAACTTACCAAAAAAAATTTCAAAAAGGTCTGCAATCTTGATAGATACTCCGTAAAAATATACCGAATAGTTTTATAAATTTGCAACCTTTTACGTTGACCGGAACATGTTTATTTATAATTTTTTTAATTCGTGGTCATTTTTTCTTCGGTCAGATGATCTCGAAATAATTACAAAAGTTTTGAAACTTGGTTGCAAATTCAGGAAACATCTATTCTGATGCATTTGCAAATTTGCAACCTTGTACGCGGTCCGAAAATTTATGCAATTTGCAAAAATATGATTCTTGGATTTGTATGGTTTTTTCCGAGGTTTTTTCCATAATAGGGGTAAATTACTTTACACTTGTAAACGAACAAATTGATTTTCAGGTATCATTTGCAATTGTCTGTTTTATAAAATAAGATGTAATACTCTCCTGTAGTCACCAAGCTAGTTTCCTTTTTTTTTCCTCCTGTAGTCAGTCTGGATAATGAGTTCATAAATCGAAACTTGTCAACTATCCTTAACTGCTAAATACAGTATCTAAATTTTTTTATATAGTGAAACTTAAGTGTATTTTAGTTTAAAGTTTGAATTCTATTCTTTATGATGTTTCACCAAGTGTTGTGCGATTTCAATCTCAATATTATTATTCTTGATAAGAAATAAGTATGATTATACGAATAAGCATATTATTGTGTAATTTAAATAATAAGTATTGAAAAAAGATCGTTTAATAATACCTTGATATAAGATTATGATCATTAAGTTTCACGTTATTATTTATGTGATAAATTATTGGATTATCAGTCTGGTTCAATGGAGAATATTAATTATCATATCAATAATGAAATCCTGTAAGAGAAGTTTAAATATATCAGTCTAATTAATGATCGTTTTGAGTGAAGGTTATTATAATATAGCAGAAAATATTTAGATATTAATATTGCAAAGGAAATTAAAGCTATGAAAATATCTGAATTAAGTTACGCACGTCTACTATAAAAATATATTAAAAAATTATAATGACATACAGCGTATGGGTTTCAGACGAACCTTCATTTTTAAATATAATAAACTGACTATAATTGAAACGAATACAGTAAATACAGGTCCACTTATATGGGCAGACGTGGTGGTTTCTATTTATGCAAGTACTTGCTATACTAGAATACGTTTTTTTGACTAATATAGGATTCTAAATATTTGTTTATACTTGATACCGAAGGAACGGTCCTTTTTGGCCTAAATAAAAAGTATTGCACTTGGAACAATTCTAATTAACAACTATGAAGCGATTAAATTTATTTTTCTTATCTTTGGCATGGAAAAGAATATTTGACGATTTTGGTTTGAAAGTTCTTTCAACCCTTTTAATGCGGAGGACGCGCTAGTGCGTCCATTCGGTTTTTTCGAAAATGCGTCGCCTACCAATGGGAATAAAAGTATTACCGAACATATTTTCAAGATTAATGACAGTGGCAATGTCGGCCTAGTGCACCGTTGTATAGTCTACTTAGATGATTTAATAAATTTCGTCCGTAACTTAAATGAACATAATTATAACTTGGTTCAAGTGTTGGAGAGGCTCCGTAAATATAACTTGAAATTAAACCCTGCAAAATGCAATTTTCTAAAAAGGAAATTGCTGTATTTGGGGCACATTATCACTCCAGAAGGAATACTTCCCGATCCTGAGAAGACTAGGGCACTGGAACACTACCCGCTACCAACTAACGCAGAGGAAGTTAAAAGATTGTTTGCGTTTGCAAACTATTACAGGAAATATATTCCTTGATTTGCCCAAATTGCGGCACCTCTAAATAAATTAAGTCAGAAGTCCGTACCCTTCGGCTCGTCGGATGAATGCCAACAGTCATTTTTGAAGCTGAAAAAAGCACTCCTCACCAAACCAATTTTGCAGTATCCAGATTTTTCAGAGAAGAACGAGTTTAGACTACAAACGGACGCTTCGGGTATAGCCATTTCAGCTATACTTTCTAATAGCGACAACAGACCCATAGCCTATGCGAGTAGTGGACTGAATAGAGCTGAAAGCAATTATTCAACGCTTGAAAAGGACCTCTTGGCCATCGTATGGTCCGTTAAGTTTATTCCGCCCATACTAATAGAACAGACCTTTTAGAATTTATTCGGACCATAAACATCGGATGTATTTATTCAGTCATTGTAACCCAACTAGTCGATTAACAAAGTTTAGGTTGTGTCTAGAGGAATACGACTTTACAGTCGAGTATGTCAGAGGCAAAGACAATTGTGCAGCGGATGCATTGTCAAGAATAATTGTTACGTCAAACGAGCTCCAAAAAATGAATGAAAGTGTTATTGCAGTTATGACTAGGGCACAAATAGGAGAGGTAGGAGTGAAGAAATCGACCAGGGCTCGAAAGCGCCTAAGGATTTAGGCCCGGATCAACCAAAAAATAGGGGAGATTCTAAAGTCACCCCCCAATTTACCAGAATTATGTTTTGTAAGTAAGAAATCCCTAACGCAAATTATAAATGATGATACCTCTAATAAATATAACTTTGAAAATATATATTACGATAAAGCCGTTGCAACAATCTACAGTAATCCAAATATTCGATCGACATTGGCGCGAGACGAAATGTTGAGAAATGTGGAAAGCATCTGTAGAGAAAATGAAATAAAAGATATTTTAATTACTAAAACAGAGCGGAATAGGACAGTATTAGGGATTTAGCAACGGCAATTAATGAATTAGACACATGGACTGGTCCAATTATTAATATTATAAAAAAGGTAAAGAAAATTGTAAGCAATGAAGAGAAGAAGCTAATATTAAATGATTTCCATTTGCTGCCTACTAGTGGGCACGCAGGCATCAAGCGGATGTTTAACAATGTTAAAAAATATTATTACTGGCCAAGTATGCTGGTTGACATAACAAGGTTTATAAATAGATGCGATTCGTGTCAAAGGAATAAGCACAGTAAACATACCAAGCTACCGATGGTCGTGACCACCACGGCCAATGCGGCGTTCGAAAAAAGATCTCTCACTCGGTCCATTAAAAGTAGATAATGACGGATTGACGTACCTGACTGCTCAATGTGAATTGACAAAAGTTGTGGAAGCTTACCCGCTGAGGACAAAAAATTCGGTATCAGTTGCAAAGGCGTTCGTGAATAATTTGATATTACGTTTTGGAATACCTAAAGAAATCCAAACGGATAGGGGAACGGAATTCATATCGAATACCATGACCGAAGTATGTAAAATGTTAAATATTTCGAAATTATGTAGTACGGCGTATCATCACGAGAGCATAGGTGCATTAGAGAATACGCATAAAGTATGAAATGCATACATGAGGGCGCTAACGGCAGAACAAAGCTCTTCTTTGATTAGCTGGGTTCAATACTGGTGTTGTTCTTTCAACAATGCGCATTGTGAAACACAGTATAGCCCTTTTGAATTAGTTTTGGGGAAGACATGTAGATTGCCAACCAATTTGACGAGAGAAGTCGAGCCTGTTTATAATCCGTACGATTATCCAATTGAACTGAAATATCGGCTACAAAAAGCACCAACGGAGGCTCGGCAGAACTTGGTAAGGAGCAAAGAATTAAGAAAGGCAAATCATGACAAGAAACTAAAACCCATAAGTTATAAAATAGTTGATAAGTTATTGTTAAGAAACGAGAGTTGCAATAAACTCAGTGAAGTGTATGTAGGCCCCTATATAGTGATTGAGGATTGCGAACCTAATGTAGTAATCCGCAAAGACGAAAAACCCGAAACTGTTCATAAAAATAGAACAAAATTATACGGAGAATAAATTGCTTTAAAAATTGTCATTTTAATTATAACTACTTCCAGCACACCTCTAGGAAAGGATATGGTAATTAAACCATGCATAGGAAATTGAAAGGAAAATTTTAAATTATCATACATTTAAACGAGACAGAATGTTCTCGAGTAACCTCAATAAAATTCTTTCAATTAGCCCGAGAGGTGTGGTGAGTAGATCAGTAGGTCAGTGTCACGTTACTCCATAAATGTTTTGGAACACCTATTATTATTACTGTAAACATCACGTCTGGGCAAGGTCGCAACATCAGCATGAGGTGGTATACATAATGCTATGAATATATAAGAACCAGAGGAAAACTGGAGGAGGAAGTAAGACTGAGAGATAGACTCGTCACGCTGCCCGAGCGCTCAGCGCTACGCCTATATTCAGTAATACATACCAATAAATACTCAAAGTATAGTATGAACCTGTGTTTAATTTAACACCCAGAACCAGGCATTACAATTTTTAACTACATAATTTATCGTCTCATTCTTTTCTTTTAACAAACTGAATAGTATTGGATGTACCAAACATGCTGCTGTTACAACGGTATGGCCTGTTGGGAATAACACTTCGATGAGAGTTTAGTCTGCTATTCCAGCAGATTGATATGATTAATTGTATCCGTATTCTGTTAATTCTGCAGAATGTCTCGCAAATGAAAATATATAAGTCTGTTGAATCTACCAAATTTCATGCTCTTTGTACAAGATGGTTTGTAAAATTCACAGCATCTATTGTCATTGATGCAGGACATTACCGTTAATACAACAAGATATATTTCATTCATAGTATTTATATTGCTTCATACAAATTACTACACACACACACACACACACACACACACACATATATATATATATATATATATATATTATATATATATATATATATATATATATAATATATATATATATATATATATATATACGCTTATGTAGTAATGTGAATAGAGCAATATGAAATGCAATGAAATAAATATATCTCGATGATATTCATAATAAGTCATCACCAGGAATATGAACCAATGCTACAGAGCATCTAGCAGCTATGATATACTTTGTTCTGCCAGGACAATAACATAGATATAACCCAACAATTAACACAGATATTTTTCTACCAGTTGAAATAAATTTTATCTATGACTTAATTTAAAATATTCAAAACTGAGGAAATTAAACTATTTATTGTATCTTCTTGTTCTTAATTCATTTATAAATCATACTTTATTACTGGAAGTACGATTATTGGAAAATAGGAAATAAAAGTATGTATGTGAATGTATAAAATATAATTGATTTATCAAAATGTAACAAAATGAACATAACATCCCACTATCGCACACGTTTTCAATACAAACTTTTACAGATATGTCTGAGTAGGTTTTACATATATATACCTATGTATATATATATATATATATATATATATATATATATATATCCATGTGACATTTTTCTTGATTTTCAAGCAATAACAGGCACTATCGCTTGAAGAAATGAACCGTTAGAAAATGATTGACGCTTCATTAGGTGTTCTGTTTAAGAAATTAATGGCCATTTTTTCTGAAGTTGCAATACGTAAAGAAGCGTCAAACTTTCGCTAATACATAATTTGTTCAATTAATGGAGCATTTTATTGCTAAAGAAATTCCAAGAAATATTTACAAATATTCCATATCAAGAAAATTATCAAAAAATATATTTATATGTTTATATAGGTACATAAAATAATCTGAAGTAATCCATCTTAAGAGATGATTCTTTTCTAAACTACTAATGTAAAGTTATCACAATTATCACAGGTACATGTTTTCAGGAACGTAATTTAGTGAATAGATACAAAAAAAATAGTTATGATTACTTACTCAAGCATAACTGAAATAAAAAAATTTATTATAGTAGGCCTTGCCTTCATAACTTTTATCAAGAATATTCCCAAGTTCTTCTTCGTTTGACTTTACACTCACAACATAAGTCTCTTGAATCAAAAGCAGATATTTTTGATGATCCCTCAACTGCTTCGTTAGCATTAAAATCGATGAAATGGTGCTGTTCGCCTTCAATCCTCAGATTGGATAAAAAACTGTCTGACTCAGTAGACTCCTGGAAAAAACATCCATTGTGACACGACATTTTATTCGGAAGGCTATAATTTTCAGAACATATCGATAATATACTATGAAACTTACCTCTGAAAATCTCTATACATAGTTTGTCAAACCCCAAGCTTTGAGAAAATCTTCTGTATCTGTATCGGCCATTGTTACGTACTCATTCAAATCAAAACGAACATGAATGTTTTAATACAGCCTCCGAGTTATTAGTTAAGGTTGAGAAAAGACGCGAACTGATATGCCCATGCGCTATAATAGCAGCGTGACCGTGAAAATAACAGATTCGTTCTGTACAATTTACAGAATAGTTGTTGTAGTAACAGAATTCATAATTTGACTGAATATTCTGCACGCTGTACAATTTGTTTTGTTAAATCTGCATGATTGTCTGCAATGTTTACCATCATAAAATGTTGAAAGAGCAGAATGAACTAGGAAATCTGCAGCTCATCCTGCAAGTATTACAGATTCAAATCGTTATTATAGTTAGTTACGTTAGCAGAACTAGTTCCATAAAATCTGCATTATTCAGTTATTTTAGCAGTTGAGATTCGTTATGTCAGCAGAATGATCTGTTGGATTTTAGCAGAACTAATCTGTTGAATGTTATTGCTATTCGAGCAGCTGAATTGCTATCGGTGCAGTATTCCCCCTAGCAAAATGTGACTTGAAGATTTGACAAACTGATTTTGTTGCATATACCTAATACTTTCGCTGAATTCACAGCAGTTCCGCTATTTCAGCAATAATACCTCCAGCAAAGAGAACTGATAAATTTTTTTTTTCCGTGTATGAAATTTTGCAACCTTTTCCGAAGTCCGGAACATTGTTAAAATTGCATTAACATTGAATTTTGCCTTATGCTTGTGAAAAAAATTCCAAAAGTTCTGCAAACTTGGAGTTGTATTAAATATATTATTTCATATCGCGTATCAAATTTGCAACCAATTTAAGGGTACGGAACATTTTTTTCATTCAAAATTAACGTTTTTCTTCCATAAACTTACCAAAAAAAAATTCCAAAAGGTCTGCAATCTTGATAGATACTCCGTAAAAATATACCGAATAGTTTTATAAATTTGCAACCTTTTACGTTGACCGGAACATGTTTATTTATAATTTTTTTAATTCGTGGTCATTTTTTCTTCGGTCAGATGATCTCGAAATAATTACAAAAGTTTTGAAACTTGGTTGCAAATTCAGGAAACATCTATTCTGATGCATTTGCAAATTTGCAACCTTGTACGCGGTCCGAAAATTTATGCAATTTGCAAAAATATGATTCTTGGATTTTTATGGTTTTTTCCGAGGTTTTTTCCATAATAGGGGTAAATTACTTTACACTTGTAAACGAACAAATTGATTTTCAGGTATCATTTGCAATTGTCTGTTTTATAAAATAAGATGTAATACTCTCCTGTAGTCACCAAGCTAGTTTCCTTTTTTTTTCCTCCTGTAGTCAGTCTTGATAATGAGTTCATAAATCGAAACTTGTCAACTATCCTTTACTGCTAAATACAGTATCTAAATTTTTTTATATAGTGAAACTTAAGTGTATTTTATTTTAAAGTTTGAATTCTATTCTTTATGATGTTTCACCAAGTGTTGTGCGATTTCAATCTCAATATTATTATTCTTGATTCGAGAAATAAGCAATAATATGATTATTTTACGAATAAGCATATTATTGTGTAATTTAAATAATAAGTATTGAAAAAAGATCTTTTAATAATACCTTGATATAAGATTATGATCATTAAGTTTCACGTTATTATTTATGTGATAAATTATTGGATTATCAGTCTGGTTCAATGGAGAATATTAATTATCATATCAATAATGAAATCCTGTAAGAGAAGTTTAAATATATCAGTCTAATTAATGATCGTTTTGAGTGAAGGTTATAATAATATAGCAGAAAATATTTAGATTAATATTAATATTGCAAAGGAAATTAAATCTATGAAAATATCTGAAATTTTAAGTTATCAACGTCTACTATAAAAATATATTAAAAAATTATAAATACATACAGCGTATGGGTTTCAGACGAACCTTCATTTTTAAATATAATAAACTGACTATAATTGAAATGAATACAGTAAATACAGGTCCACTTATATGGGCAGACGTGGTGGTTTCTATTTATGCAAGTACTTGCTATACTAGAATACGTTTTTTGACTAATATAGGATTCTAAATATTTGTTTATATCTGATACCGAAGGAACGGTCCTTTTTGGCCTAAATAAAAAGTATTGCACTTGGAACAATTCTAATTAACAACTATGAACGGATTAAATTTATTTTTCTTATCTTTGGCATTGAAAAGAATATTTGACGATTTTGGTTTGAAAGTTCTTTCAACCCTTTTAATGCGGAGGACGCGCTAGTGCGTCCATTCGGTTTTTTCGAAAATGCGTACGACCAACAACGTCTTGAGATAGGACGTTGTTGGTACGACGCACTAGCGCGGCCTCGACTGATTTTTAAATGCACATTTTGAGAATGCCGCAGTTTTCAGAAGTGTAAGAAATATGTTCCGCACATATGGAAATATGTATTTTGTTGATAGTTGGCAGCCGTTTTTCGGTGGTTCCCACAAGTTCGTATTATAGGATTTTTAAGCTATAACCTATATATTTGTGATTTGGAGCTTGTTCAGAGAGGTGGTAATTTATTTATTTTTGTTATAATGGCTGATATCAGTGAACCTGGCCCTTCAGGTGTAAAAAGGCGTAAGAGAGGTACAATCCACCTGAAGTCGTCAATTGAAAATTTCTGTATATATAAACCGAATTCAAGAACACAATGGAAACAATAAAAACAGAAGAGGGGCAGAAGTAGAAAAAACATTGCCTGTTGCTTAATATAACAAAATATGAGAGGGATAGATGACGGCTTATTATCCTACGACACGTAAAACCTTGAGGTGGTATAAGAAAATAGGTATCCATAATATTCAGTTATTCCTGCAAAATGCTTATGTACTTTTTAATGAATATTCAGGTAGGACATTATCTTTGTATCAGTTTCGTCTAGAAGTGCTAGAGAAAATATTACCGGAACATCTACCAGTAATAAAACCAGAATTGGACTTGCAACATTTTCCCAAAATAATAGAAATTTGAAACGAAAATAACAAAATAATTAGAAAAAAATGTCGTACTTGCACTAAGAAAAAAAAGCGGATAGATACTATATATCACTACCTAGCATGTTCAGAACACCCCGGTCTTTGTCTAGGAGATTGCTTCGAAGAATATCACCACAACTAATATATATTTTCGTTTTAGTATTTCTCTACTACTTTTTTCTTGATTTTTAGGTAAAAATTAGAGTTAATTCTCTTTATTTTGTATTTTTGTTTTGAATTAATATTAAACAAAAGTTATGTTTCTGAATTTTCATAAATTTACAAACAAGCGCCAGTGCGTCCTCCGCAATTTTGATAAAAATCTTTGATAAAATACGGAAGACGCACTGGCACGTCTTAAAAAAACATGAACAAAATTAGTTGTACTACGTTTCTATAAAAGCATTTAAATCAGCAAACTAAAAGTTTTTTATTTTCACCTGAAAAAATATTTCCGCATAGGGCAACACTCTATTATTTAACGCCGCATTGAAAAGGTTAATATTTAAAATTTAGATGAATGACTGCTTACTTCACAATAAACCATAGTACGCTGAAGAAGTGTATTTTTTCAATTAAATTCAAGTTGAATTCAATGAACTGAATTCTAAATAGTAAAATATTCCCACCTATACATAAAATACGTTGAGAAAACTAAGTAATCATAAGATAAACAGGAAATTTTCAGTATCCGTTATGTGCTCTTATAATGGCACCTAAGACTTTTTAAACGACAGATACATTAGCAACTGTATGTGACTTTTAATATGCTCACTTCCTTTTTCTGGATTGTTTATGTTTATAATGTAAACTCGCTTCGTTTTAACTATCTCTCTATAATACCGCCGAGAATAATATGAGGGAGAAGCTAATACATTAACACAATTTAAAACTGTTTACGTACCACTACTTTGAAAAAATAAATTTCTATGGGAGTGAGATATGTTTGAAGTGTTGAAAAATATCCTTAGCACTTGAACCGAAAATTTACGAATCTATTCAAAATGGCCGGTAAAGGAAAAATTTTGAACTTTTTTCTTTCCAGTTGTTCGCTACCTACAGAGTTTTAAGAATGTATATCGACATATTTGAATAAAATAACAATTCTTTTCAACTTAGTCTGCATACAATTTTGCATAACTGTTAATTATTATATATACCTATATATATATATATATATATATATATATATATATATATATATATATATATATATATATATATATATATATATATATATATATATATATATATATATATATATATATATATATATATATATATATATATATATATATATATATATATATATATATATATATATATATATATATATATATATATATATATATATATATATATATACATATACAAGTTTGGGATAAAGTATGGAACCAAGTAAATATCTTTTGATCGAAAATTACAATATTTATGAAATTTTACAGGTAAGTGCAACGGCGCAAAATGCATCTGATGTATAATTTTTTGTTGATAATATACTTCCCGTTGAACCGGAAATACCCTCAACTTTTTAAATTTATATGGGACCTCTTGTTCATCTTTGCAGATGTTGAAAGAGCCTGGGATTTCGAATTGGTACATACTGGGTTTAGTGTAAAAAATCTGTATACACGAGGAATTATCGCACGTTTCAACTTCTTTTGAGTTTTTTACATTACCGTGAAAAAACGCTCAGATAAACAAATTTATGTTTTGTGTATGCATATGTAGTAAGTGATAAACATCAGATGCATTTTGCGCCATTTCACTTACCTGCAAAATTTCATAAATATTGCCCTTTTCATTTAAAAGATATTTACTTGATTCCATACTTTATCCCAATCCTGTATATTATATATATTATATATATATATATATATATATATATATATATATATATATATATATATATATACATATATATATATATATATATATATATATATGTATATATATATATATATATATAAATATATATACATATATATATATATACATATATATATATATATATATATATATATATATATATATATATATAAATATATATATATAAATTAATTGATAATTAATATAAATGTTTAGCTTAACGTCTCACAATATTTTTGAAAATACATCAATTTGTTAACATGGTAACCAATATCAAGATCAAATAAATCTTGGAACGTTACGCCAAGTGCTTATTTTAATTATCAATACAATTTTTAACAAAGTTCGTTATTCCTAATATATTGATTCATTAAATTCTTCTTGATATTAATGAAGTTATTTTTCCATTAAAAATTATACGTTGGCATGGCTCTCTAAATATTGTATCAAAACATTGATACTGGACGTGAAAGAAAGCTTGGCGGCATATATATATATATATATATATATATATATATATATATATATATATATATATATATATATATATATATATATATATATATATATATATATATATATTATATATAGTGGCGCCGACTCCATGGGGCCTGAGGGGGCCCGAGCACCCTTAAAAATTCGTTTGGAAGGGCGGAGCCCCCCAATAATTTGAGAAAATTATCAGTTATATTATGCTTTGTGAAATCACAAAATTATGTTGGTATTTTTCATTTTAATCCTTTAAGAATTTAGAGCAATATTGAAAATCTGTATAAAATAGAGAATTAAATACATACACAATGTTAAATGTTCACTTTCGAAATATTAGTACTAGTTAAGTACTGTATTACTATAGAACTGTATTAAGTAGTTATTTTCAAATATTTTCATAGTTATTTATCATTTTATACTACTTAAATATTTTCAAAGCATTAACTTTGAGATATTGTTTTTATTCAATGAATCCTGAGCTTCATGCAATAAATTAGCTATTTCACTCATTAATCAAAGTGCTATTACTGTGCGACAGCAATATTTTATATTTTATTCTGTTAATGATAGTTTAGGATTTATTATAATATAATTTCAGTCTTTTCAGAGCTATATATATTCACTGTTCTGTAATAGTCTAGAAGCATAATTATTACTGTGAATTAAATCAGCTCTTATCGAAAATACCGTGCGTGTTATGTTTTGTTTCGTTTTTCAAAGCCAAAAAATGTGTCAGGCTTGTTGATTTTCCAGGAGTGTGGAGTTATCGAAAGTCTAGTTTTCTGATTTCTAATGTTGATCATATAACTCTTGAATGTTTAAAAGACATTACTGGGGCAAGACCCCCAGTATGGGCCAATCAATATTTTTTATAAGTCGTTACCTCTGTATATATATATATATATATATATATATATATATATATATATATATATATATATATATATATATATATATATATATATATATATATATATATTATATATATATATATATATATATATATAAACTCTTGATAATTATTAGCAATAACAGGCTGGTTGAATCTTAAAAAACTCGATTTTATTAAAAAATTGACGTTTCACTATGATATTCGTAATTGAAATTTCTTTGACATTTATTGATTTAAAAAATTGAAAAGACAGGGCTGCTTTGTATATGCTATTCAGTTTAATATTAATATTCAAAATTGTTATCATTAGATGGTAAGGGAAACCAAAGAAACCTTTACCTACGTAATGTTTGAAAATAATAATAATAGGGTACTATTTATCTAACAACAAAGAAATTAGTCATGGGAAAACATTAAAGAAGTGGAGTAGAATTATCGGTATAGACGCTTATATGGAAGCAGCCGTTGACACGTGTTTCGGACTCTTTGGTCCTCATCAGAACGGCGTAGCCAAGTATTGGATTGAAAATTTGAAGATGAAAATAGTACAACAAACAAAATCCTCAGATACGGAAGATAATCACACAATTGTGGTTTATTGTCTGAACTCTCCGGTATGGGAGATTTGGTCAAACTTTACCATCTAATGATAACAATTTTGAATATTAATATTAAACTGAATAGCATATACAAAGCAGCCCTGTCTTTTCAATTTTTTAAATCAATAAATGTCAAAGAAATTTCAATTACGAATATCATAGTGAAACGTCAATTTTTTAATAAAATCGAGTTTTTTAAGATTCAACCAGCCTGTTATTGCTAATAATTATCAAGAGTTTAAAAATAGATCACAGGCAACAACAATTCGAATAAATAAATATATATATATATATATATATATATATATATATATATATATATATATATATATACCGGGTGTAAATGAGTGATGGGCCACCCCTATAACTTTTTAATGGATTCTTCGATTTTATTGAAATTTGGGTGGTTTATCTCAGACATAATTTTGAGTTTTTTCACATACAAAATCAATATGGCTGACTTTCGGTTTCACAGAAAACGATATAAAAATTAAAAATTCAAATGAAACACCCTTTATATTTTTACATATTTCAATTTTGAGGCTTCAAATACATAAATTCCATCTGTCAAATTTTTTTTTTTCATATTTCGTGAACAGGGTCGGTCTCAGGAGCAAAGGGAACTAGTAAGAATAAGATTTTTAATAATTACTTCGTTATTTAGGAATTGAGAAAACTGATGTGTGAATAATTTTAAAGGTATTTGAAGGAACTTTTAGATATACAGGGTGGCCCATGTATGTTTCTATGTAAAAAATTGAGTTTTGGTTCGAAAAAGAATTTAATCGTTAACAAACTTCACGAAAATGAATATTTTGAAAAATTATTAGGTACTTTATTCGATATTTTAAATCAATTATCTATGATTTAGACGACGTCGCAGCCATCTACGATAAAAAAAAACAAAATGAAAAACAAAATTGAAACGGCGCTAGAGTTGAAATTTGACAGATGGAATGCATGTATTTAAAGCCTCAGAATTAAAATATGTAAAAATATAGAGGGTGTTCCATTTAAATTTTTAATCTTTATATCGTTTTCTGTGAAACCGGAAGTCAGTCATACTGATTTTGTATGTGAAAAAATTCAAAATTATGTCTGAGATAAACCACCCAAATTTCAATGAAAACGAAGAATCCATTAAAAAGTTATAGGGGTGGCCCATCACTCATTTACACCCGGTATATATATATATATATATATATATATATATATATATATATATATATATATATATATATATATATATATATATATATATATATATATATATATATATATATATATATATATATATATATAGATATTTTGAAAATTTTACACTTTATAAGTCTGACGGAATTATAATCTCATTGGTAGAAGTTTTTGAATGATATAAAATCTATCTATTTTATTTTGAAAAAAAATCGAAAGTATATTTCACATACCTTGTTTTTTGGTTCGATATAAATGGAAATTGAATTCAAAGGATAACATCATGCAATTTATTTATTTAAGTTCGAATTCAGTACATGCAAAAAGTTAGTTTCCAACAGAACACATCGTGCAGTGATGTGAAATTCAGAAACAAAAATCCTCCTTACTGACATAATCTGCGGAGCGAGATTCAATCATCATAATATGTCCTATACGAATCACAAACAGAAACAGAGACATCCGCACCGAGAACAAAATAAAGATACCAAAATCACAATAGCACCGCCATCGAGTATTTCTCAGAAAACAAAGTAGTGCCTCGGCTATCTTTCGAGTATTTTGCGACCATTAAATCGTAAAGCTATAGAGTGAAAGGAAGAAAACGAAAAACCTGTCTCGTGGTCGGAGCAGCCTCTGTGTCGGGACATTTTATCTGAGAAGGCTTGGGACAGAGATAAGCGAAAACAACCGCTATCTAGTACAAGGTAAAGCACTTTAAACAGGTAAATGAGAATAATGAACGCGCTCGAAGAATTGAACCTGGAAGATAGTTTTGAAAGGACCCGAAATTTATAACTTTAACTTATTGACTTCGAGACAGTCTGTACGAAGTGGTATCGTCTGCTTTTAGGCTGAAACCTTTCAATGCTTATCTAATTTTATAGGTCAGTCTGGATGGGATGATGTGAATTATTATATAAGTGACTCATTTTAATGGAATCACAATCAATGCTCTCCATTATGACTTCCAGACTATTAGAGTATAAAAACTCTATCGCTGCGAGCTGCATTAGAAAAGCCGGTTTTCAAAACGTGTCCAGTTTGAAAAATCTATTCGTTCAATTATGATTTTTGTTCCAAATGTAAATAATATTTATTTCCTCCTCCGAGGGGGCAACCCCCCAACCAAGCAACTCGCAACATGCAACAGCAAAGTCTCGGAAAATATCGCTACTACAATAGCTAATTTTTATTTTTCTATTGTACCTAGCTATCAGCTATCATTTTCTATTTTATAACGAAAATATCTAGGTATTTTTCATCAGCAGTATCTGCATATTGCATATTTTTTAAAATATCTAAGTATTAGTAGAAAGTAGTACTTATATATATGTAGACATTAGGCAATATTTCTGTTATTTGTTCGTAAAAAGATGTGTTTTTTAGTTTTGGGTTAATTTCTAGTATTTAAGTATGAACAACGTGTCTGTACCCCATTAGTTAAGTAAATGTTTTAAAATGGGTGTGAACAAGAATTTATTTCAATTTATTTTGTTATGATTTTATTCTATTTGTTTCATTTTGATATTTTAGTCTACAAATGAATATGACTCCTAAAGTTCAGTTTTATTTCAAGCACCTACCTACCTAACTTCAAAAAAATAGATAAAAAAACATGATCAAAATGCCTTGAGGGGCGCCGAAATCCGTTTTTGCACACAGGCGCCAGTAGCCCTTACGGGGGCCCTGGCCATAAGTTTCTACCTATGGCAACAAAGAGAAACTTTTAGCAACATAATGTTCCTCCGATGAAACCGTAGCTTAATACAATAATCAAAACAATAAGTATAGTACAATACAATTATGAAAACAATAAAGTATAATTGTTTGCGTAATATTGAAATTAAGACGTACAAAAAATTGAAAAATAATATTTAATTGATTTCTTAATTCTTAATTCATAAACAGGATACACAAAAGCAGAGTGATTTACAAAATATTTTTGTGGTAATCTCAAGATGATTATTCAGTGTCTTTGGCCAAATTCTTTGGTATTAACATGCATATTTGCATTCCAATGTCGAGTTCCAGCGAATATTTAACGTCTCTGTTAGCTGAATTGAAGACATTTAACGCCCGTGATTTTATTATTTCAGTCGTAAGACTATAAAAGCCCGAATGCTGTATGTAGATACGTGATTTCATGGTGTTTGCTTCAGATAATAATGCGATACTGCGTTCACTGACTGTTGTTTGGAAAAAAGTATCGGGAAGTTGATAGTCGTAAACTGACTCATGGGCCATTTTATTAAGGGATTTATTAGCTCCTTGACGTTTCGTAAAGCACTTACTTGAAACCATTAAAATAATTTTCGAATAAAAATATAACTTACTTGTTTAGTCATTTTCTAGCATGTTCGTTTATGATCTTCGATAATGATAAAATTAAAAATTATTTTATTCATTTTTGAATAATCGTTTTCATGGAATTGTCCAAATGAGATTCGACAGTTGGTTTTGAAATGTGATTCGAAGTAACAGGTACTATTTGTATATGAAGTTGTTACAGTGTAACCAAACGCCTCATACTTATATTAAATACGTTAAAATTTGATATATTAAGCTACAGTTTCCACCGGAGGAACATTTCTGTTGCTGTTGCGTGTTTACGTAAATGTTCCTTAAAATTTCTTTATTTTTCGGCAACAAATGTTGACTGTTCCTACTTGTCGCCGGTTTCGATTTAGAGCGGTAAAATTAAAAAGAAAATGATCCTCAATGCTCCATTTTTCTATAATCTGGTCAGCAACTTGCGTCCCAACTTTAGAAACAGAAGAACAACAATATTTTCTCCTACTCCTGTTTTAAACCCCGAATCACCTACATATCTCAAAACTATTTTCATTTTATCAGTGTTACACATAGCACAACCTCTTGGTTCTTCCGATTCTACACTCAAAAAGTTATTTGATAGCCACTAGTAATTTTCTTTATTAAATCTAAACAATGCTTTAAAGTCACGATGACACGTACTTCTTCTAGGTTTGTAATATTTTTTTGAACGCATATTAAGCACGAACTCAGCCATAGCTTTGATGCGGTTAAACTGAAGTCTGGTGACTATCAGACTCCAAAATTATGGAGTAAATTCTCATCCTAAAGAGCATAAACATAGTTTTATTCATATCAAAAATGAGTACATAGGCACAATAAATTGGCCTAAAGAGTATCTACTCAAGCGGAGTATCTTCTTCTGGTTTTTATTCAAACCATGTGGATCATTTGCTCCAAATTTTTGAGTATAAACTATACGCTCATTTTTATTCATAAGGACCAATATGTTTTATTCTTTACGATGTTCATTACTTTTCACCAACTATCGTTTGCCTCAATTAAAAAGTATTATATATGGTGAATATTCTAAATTATTCTGATTATCAATGCTGGATTCAATCACATAAAAACAAAATGACTAAAAATTTCAGGAAGTTGTCTACATTAAAAAAAAAATAAAATTCCCAATATATAATGCAAAGTACTTATATAATTTGCTGAATTTTTCTACTTCCTTTAAAATATTCCGATTAAATATCAGTTACAAGTTTATTAGTAATAATGACTATGTTTAATGAAAACATCTTCTTTGATAATCGAATTCTGGACCATTAGGAATAAATAAATTATATTAATTCAAAACATGCAGGATGTTCTAAACCTCCAAATTATCGAATAATTTTTGACAGTGGTGGTCAGTAACCGAAATTAATTCATGTTTAATTTAATAACTAACAATTAGAAATTGTCTAATATCCTCTTGTAAATATTTCATGTATTTTCGACAAGCAGTCAAAAGATAATGAATGGTCCTAGAGAAATAATTTATGCAATTCATGACAACACACTCGCCTACGGATCAATTGGCATATTACTTCAGGTTTGTGAATTAAAAAGTACCATTCAACATGCTTTGATATGGTTTTTATTCAGAAATTTTAGCATAACATAAAATTTCTATATTTTAATAATGATCTATATGACCTCTTCAAATTGAATTATCAATCATTAAAGAGTTTACTCATATTAGATGTCAATTGATTGAAAATAACATATTTTACAAAGAGATAGTTAATTATTTTATAAATAAACAACTTTATACTCTATAATGATAATCAGGTATCCCAACGAATAATTTAAATAATTAATATATAAGTCCTAATAAATAAAAATAATTCTAATTTTAATCTTCATTCAATTATTTTCAAACGTGTTTTTTTTTTCATTATGTCTGTTATTCAATACTTTTTTTTTTCTCTCGGCGGGACCTAACGGCCAATGGGCTTGTAAACTATGTACATTACCCAACAATTTTTAATCATATATGGGCGCATCAGAACAACAGCGGTTCAAGTCCAATATTTTGATTTTCTTTTTTATTCTCGATTCAGTACCCCCAATACAGTTCCTTTTCAGAGCAACAAAGATCCAAGTCCACTCCTCAATAATTGCCTTTAAAATGCCATTAGATTGGTATTGCTGTGAATTAAAAATGAAAATGTTCAGAGCAAAGGTGATTCAAGTCCTATTTTTCCTGTCAGGACACGTATTGCTTCAATTAGTGGATGTGACTATGTGACTAAAAATTCAGTTAATTAACTGAAGATTCAAGTCGTCAAATTCAAACGTGGACAAGCATTTTCTTAATTATTTAGAGAAATTGTCTCAAATGTTATGGACTTAATGAAGAGTGCGTTGTAAAGAAATTCACATCTTTAGCAGCGGTAAATCGTGAGCCTCTGTACATGCAACGACGAGCCATAACTTTAGTAAAGAAGAACGAAAAATAATAGCTTCTACCTTTTATACCACCTATTTCTCATCACAAGAACTATCTTCCATGATGGTCAGGATTAGAGTAGGTAATCAGTTGTTGAGCGATGAAGAGTTCAACAACGAATACCAATTCGACAAATAGATTAGCTAGTTTTTTTAATATTCATGTTAAAATTGTTTTTTGATATATATTTTATTTTACTTACTTGTTTCAGTCTAAAAACATCTGTGCAATCCTAATACACACAAATTTGAATTTGTGACTCTACAATTCAAATTTATTTTCTGTAAAATTGTAAAAGAATGTTTTCAGAGCAATAAAATAAATTACATAAAATCTTTTAGCTAAATTCAGTTTTATTCTTGTGACTTGGATTAAACAATGCACGTTAATATGAATTCGTTCAGTGCAACAGTGATCTAAGTCCATTTTATTTTCTTAATTGATTGATTAGTTAGGTGTTTTTGTATTTATAATCCATGAAGTATAAGAGTAATAAAATTTAATATATCACCAAAAAGAATCTAATGAATCCAATTTGAAATAAATAACAAGAAATTACCTATAAACACAAACGCAAATATCTTAATTAATCAAAACTTTGTAAAACGGACTTGGACCACTGTTGTTCTGATACACCCATATAACCACTAAATTCCGGACATACACAACACCCAAGAGCGAGGTGGGACTCGAACCCACAATCCTCGGTTTACAAACGGTATAAGGCGGTTCACCTTACCGCTGGTCTACCGAGGCCTCTATTCAATACTTAATATATAGCGAAAGAACTCCCCGTTCCAATCGTATTTCCCAAGACACCTTTCGTCTTTTTTTAATTTAAAGAGCCACCAGGAAATAATTACGTAATAACGTACGCTTGAAGTAAGTATGCCCAATATATATATTACAATTGCAGTAGTACTCAAATTTAGTGATAATTCTTTTTACTAGGTATGGATACGTTTGGAGAAATAATTTGGATAAAATCAATTTCATTATTTCATATTGAAAATCTTAATTCAAAATTAAGAATATAGAATTTTCTCATCTACAACACTGAATGAAAAAACGCGCGAAATGCATCGCGTCGAGCTGCGATTCTAATGGATTGAATTATATTTTGAAAAATCACGCTTGAATAGCAAATCGAATTGAAAAGTAGAAAAGTAATTTTTTGAAAAAATTCGCGAAGTGCATCGTGGTTGAAGAAAAAAGTTGAAACCAACGATGGAACGTACCACAACATCAACCCAATCCGCATACCAAATTTCAACTCTCTACTGTAAAAAAAAATTCGCGAAGTGCATCGTGTACTGATAGCGAAGCAGGTCGGCATGCGATTTGAACGGAATAGTCCCCGCGCGTTGCAGCGCTACTGGAAAATGGTTGAAACTACCCAAAGGCACTTCCTCAACATTAACTCAATCTACGTACCAAGTTTGAACCCTCTAGCTCAATTTGCAGAAGCTGTGGAGTTCTGCAATGAAAACAATCCCAGAATAGTTATTTATGTACCAAGTGCGTTACCTATATATCGATTTTAAAATCAGTTCATTGCTCCTATACTTTCCATTTTCCTTCTCATAGTAGGCATGTCATTTGTTGATATTTTGACGTTTGTGAATATTTTTGTCATCATATTTAGTGAATGTCATTGCTGCTTTCTTTGTGTAGTCTTATAGAAATAATGGAAATGAAGATGAATTTACCCAAGAATATCATAGAAAATGCAACCAAAACTGCGAATAATTCATTGCCGGAGAAATCCAGAGTCGTATACGACAAGGATTATGAAGTATTTAATCAATGGAAGTTGCTTCATTTCTCCTCGTACAATGAGCGGGCGTTATGATCCATAATGTCCTCTCATAACGCCCTAGGGCATAATGAGTGTATTTATAGCAACCGTATCTAAGGTAAAATCAACAAATAATATACAAGTGAAAAATAAAAGATATTTCAGCTCATTTGGTGTGATACGAATAGCTTGAGATGTAAATATGCACCGGGAATTATATTCATATGAAAATTAGAAATAACTACGTAAAAAGTCCCAGGTACCAAATTTCAGCTAATTGGCTGGGAGCCGCTAGAGATGTCAATATGTACCGGGAAAAATATATATATATATATATTTATATATAGTAAAGTGATCAGGGTTTGGAACGGATAAAGGCCTTTTTTTAAATTACGTATAATTCATTTATTTCTGTCAACGTTTCGACTACCTCTTTGTAGTCTTCATCGGGACACAAACAGTGTGATTTGATATAAGAAGGTTGTATATAATTAAGATTGTTGTTTCTTGCTGTAGAATTAAAAGTAAATTTTCGTGGTTTTTTGTCTACTCAAGTTGTTTTCCATAATTGTATTATTCTTAAATGTTTGACATGTTTTTGAAACAATTGTAACGATGTTTCTGTTCCTTTCCATACTGCTTAATTGTTAACCTCAACTGTTTGTGTCCCGATGAAGACTACAAAGAGGTAGTCGAAACGTTGACAGAAATAAATGAAGTATACGTAATTTAAAAAAAGGACTTTATCCGTTCCAAACCCTGATCACTTTACTAAATCATCAAAACACGGAGGTATTCTGGTCAATAAAAAATATATTCATATATATACATGAAAAAATTTTCGAAAATCGTAGTCTAGGCGGTCTAAAACGAATAGTAAAACTACTCCCGCACCTCACTGCTTTCCTTGGATACACTTCAATAGTATGTATTTCAAGGGATAAAATACGACTACAAATTACTTATACAATCCTGAAAATATTTCGAACACCTCCAAAGAACTAGGTTGATATATATTACATGATATAAATATTGGAACATACTTATGTCAGGTATTCTGAGAGGTTAATGGTGACAAGATCCTCTAAAAACTTAAAGGACATTATTAGCGAACAACGGCAATCTGTTTTCAGCTTTGTTTGTCTTATTTCTTCGAGAGCGGACCTACCGGCCACCAAACACAGGGGCAGATCGGATAAAAATAAATCGACCACACAATAGACATTCCTATTGTGGCCATGTCAACGACGAGAGTATTTGGGATGCTTGAAATACGCTGCTGAGTGCTTTTCATCTTTTCGGTTACACAAGCGCATCTCTTAGAATACAGATCCGTATTTACAATTTTGGAATGTGATAACCGAATGAGAATAAAATTGACTCGTCTGTGTCTTCATATTGTACTTACTTTATTAACGCATATAAATTAGTTTATCTACTCCTATTGAATAATATATTCATTATTCAACTGCGTTTTAGCAATTAATAGTATCTATTATTACCAAACAGCGTGAGTAATAATAACTCACTGCTATAACTCACTATATAGTCTACTAAGATCCCAAGTAAGATCGACCGTCACTCATCTGCTAATGTCACTTGAATAATTCTGAATTTTTCAAATTAAGTTAATGATACCTAATTATTGTGAATTTGTATCTTATTATTTATTGTTATAGTCGTAGATAAAGCACTTGTATATTATTTGTTGATTTTATCTTAGATACGGTTGCTATAAATACACTCATTATGCCCTAGGGCCTCGCCTAGGGCGTTATGTGCGGGCATTATGGATCATAACGCCCGCTAATTGTACGAGGAGAAATGAATCAACTTCCATTGATTAAAGACTTCATAATCCTTGTCGTATACGACTCTGGATTTCTCCGGCAATGAATTATTCGCAGCTTTGGCTGCATTTTCTATGATATTCTTGGGTAAACTTATTTTCATTTCCATTATTTCTATAAGACTACACAAAGAAAGCAGCAATGACATTCACTAAATATGATGACAAAAATATTCACAAACGTCAAAATATCAACAAATGACATGCCTACTATGAGAAGGAAAATGGAAAGTATGGGAGCAATGAACCGATTTTTTTCAAGTAAAAAACTTATGTTCCTAAATTTTCCGCCTCCCAGCCCCTATAAATTTTTTTTTAAACTTTCATGACTTATTAAATGATGAGCTTTTCATTTAGTATTTTTTCATGAAAATGAATTTTATGCAATCTACTATACTTCATCTCACACCTAGATGGGGTTCCAGTGCATCAACTTCCATACCGTTTAACCGATTGCCAAGAAAAAAGCACTAAATATATATATATATATATATATATATATATATATATATATATACTCGTATATAATCAAAAATATCCAATGGCTGCCGAAATCTATTACTAAAGTAAAAAGTATTAGGAAAAATAGCACTACGAGGGTGAGAAAATTCTAAGGCTCTTTATTTGTACTCTCAAGGTTTCGAAACGTTTTGTTCTATCTTCAGGAGCTAAAAACAGAATCGTGAAGGTAAATGAACACAATCGCAATGATATGTTATCTCGAGATATGTTTTTTAACCTAATGATGGAACAAAACATTCCGAAAGCTTGAGAGTACAAATAAACAAAAAAACATACTATTCTCTCACTTTCGTAGAGCTGTTTTCCCCTATATATTTTCATATATGTATATATTTTTTTGATTGTTTTTGAGATCGATATTTGGTGAAAGGTGGATTAACATATTATATTATGATTTGTATTGTATGGAAACATGATCATATCTCAATATTTCTACTGGTTTAGAGAATTCTAATTTATTCATTTTAGAAAATAATATTTTCATCAAGCAAGACGTTTTCCATATGAAATTTCACTGATTTAGCGAAACATGGAATTATAATTATCCACCTGAACAATGACGCATCAAACCTTGTTGCGGGCCTATTCTTCCTCTGTTAACTGCCGAGACTGAGAACGAGCGGACCGGTTGTCGATTTATTTACTCAAAGGCCACTCACGAATAGTTTTTTATTTCCCTTTAATTGTTTTCTGAGTGCCCATTCGATTTCTCCACTCGATAAACTTAGCTTCGGTATAACAAACTTTTGCCCAATCAGGATAACGATCCCTAATTTTAATTATTCAATCGATTTGCCTGAAATAGTCCAATTGTTAATAGTAATTTGTTTAAGTGTCACGTATCTGATGGTTGTGAATTATGTTTATAATAGAAACCATATATTTTGTTCCTTGCTATAGACAACATTTTTCACTTTTGTTTTTGTAGACGAAACGTTTACAGGCACACACACACACACACACACACACACACATATATATATATATATATATATATATATATATATATATATATATATATATATATATATATATATATATAATATATATATATATATATAAAAATATATAAAAATATAAATATATATATATATATATATATATATATATATATATATATATATATATATATATATATATATATATATATATATATATATATATATATATAATATATATATATATATATATATATATATATATATATATATATATATATATATATATATATACAGCGTGTCTACGGATGAGATGCCCAAGAATAAAAGGTTTTTTATTGTCAGTTTATCGAAAAATATTATTCTTAAAAAAAAGTTTTGCTTGTTCAAAAACCATATAAAATGAAATAGAATTCAAGTTTTTCAAAACTTGTTTCATTTTATATTCATTCTCATGTCAAACCCAGTGAATTTTTGCACTAAGTTGGGAAATGTAATGATAATCTACGGAGTATCTAATTCCTTTATTAATTTTTTTAATCCATTCCTCGTAACTGGTACATTCGGGTATTTTTTACTAAATAAATAAATTGCGTACTTGTACGAAACAGTTCCAATACCATAGCACTTTACAAGATACATTCTTTATTGAAGAGTTAGCATACCTAGTTGAAAAAGAATGAAAATTTATTTACCGAAGTTGACAGTTAGCCAGTTACTAACTAGATTACTAATATAATTTCGAACTTAGTGCAAAAATTCATAGGGTTTCACATAAAATTGAACATAAAATGAAGCAGGTTTTTGAAAATTTGAATTTTATTTCGTTTCATGGGGTTTTTGAACAAGCAAACCTTTTTATCAAGAATGATATTTTTCGTGACTGTTACAAAATTTTTGATTATTACCTACTAAAATCGAGTTATTCAATTTAAACGGTCTCTTATTGCCAAAAATAGATGAATTAGTGAAAACACGGCACAGGCATGAAGAATTCAGTTTGGTCCTGTTTTCGTGAGTCAGAAACATACTTATGTGATAAATTTCAATTTGTCTTCGAATATGGCTTATAATATATATAAGTAAAACTCTCCCTCCAACTATCGAAATGCAACGGAAACTTCAAACAATACTTTCATTTACAGAACACGTAAATTAGTTTAACCAAAAACATTGTAGAATGAAGAATGTGAAAGAGGTTTCATGTGAAAGTGAATTATTAGTGTCCTGCAGGTAAAAATGGATTTTGAAATTACTACTGCTATTTGATGGTTAGAACGAGTGTGAATGTAATCCCTTGAAGAATATCAATCAGGGTCGAAACGTAGGCGAAAAATAAATAGCACGAAGAGAATTTCAATTGATTTATGAGCCATATTCCCGAGAATTATATCATTATTAAATATAATCCTTCGTTTTCGAGTAGTCTTTTCGAACTACTTACTATGAGTTTAAAAAAATGGATTTATTGAGCCGATACGATTCAAATTGATAAACATATAAAAAAAATGGTTTATATATTTTTAAAAAAATGTGCATTTCAAACCGGTTATTAGATTCGTACAAATATCATACACTGAATCGTTCAAATCTAATTGATATTCAGACATTGAGAAAATCCATTATCCTCCATATCACATACTAAAAATTTATTTCCCCATTCGGAGAAATATACGCAGTATGAATGCGTTTTGTTATGGAAGTAACATTAGCATAAAATTTCAATAGCACGTTCGACAAAGGAGACTTACAGCTAATTTCGCATCAGCTTGCATATGAAATTATTTTCAGTGTATTAAGCGTTAATTCGTTGACTGTATCTGTTGTGGGTAGTACAGGCCTCAATCAAAATCAACTTAAAATGAAACAAAACTGTTTGAAACTGAAGTAATTATGGAATAGTTTCTAGATATAACATGAAACTAGCTAGTAAATCCGAAACTATGTCATTAGTGAATATGTTTAATAATCAATTGGAATACGTCTTCGAATAAAACTACGAATGAAAAATTTTTGACATTTTATAACTAGTACCTACCTACCACGTATTTAATATAAAGAGAATACTTTCAAATAAAGCTCATTCATATTTCAAGGGACAATGCTAGAAAATTCGACACCCGTGCCACACACGATGAAAATAGACAGTTCGTTTCGCTCTTCAACAAGCTCATCAGTACTGTCCCGTGCATCGACATGGCACTGTGATTTGTTCGCATGTCACCTAACCAGCATCATTATTATATATATATATATATATATATATATATATATATATATATATATATATATATATATATATATATATATAAATAATTGAAATATTAATTGCCGAACAATTTAAATAAGTTTAATGAAGGTTAAAGGGAACCCAGCAAGGGCATCAAAAGTGTAATCTTTTTAGCTATACCAATATATTTCGACAGTACATTGCTGTCTTCTTCAGGGTCTAAAAAACAAAAAACAAAAACTATGTAACAAAGCACAACTTCCAGATTTCAAACCACTCACAGCTCGTGATCAGTAAGTAAAATAAGCATACAAAACATTACGAGAACGGATTATTTGACTTAAGGCTGCAACGCCTACAACAAAACTTGAAGAATATATTTCACGAAATGAACAGAACAACCAAAGTACAGGTTAAAAACTTATATCAGAGTAACTGACGTTTCTATGGTCTTACACAACGCATGTTCTGTTCATTTCGTGAAATATATTCTTCCAAGTTTTGCTGTAGGCGTTGCAGCCCTATGTCAAATAATTCGTACTCTTAATGTCTTGTATGCTTAGTTTACTTACTGATCACGAGCTGTAAGTGAAATCTGGAAGTTGTGCTTTGTTACATAGTTTTTCTTTTTTAGACCCTGAAGAAGACAGCAATGTACTGTCGAAATATATTGGTATAGCTAAAAAGATTCTACTTTTGATGCCCTTGCTGGATTCCCATTAACCTTTATTAAACTCATATATATCAGGGGCGGCTAAGGAGGCTAAGCCTCCTCCTCAATAATATTCCCTGTATCACTTATATATTATATTGAATAGTCAGCATTCAGCATATTCATATTAATCAAAATCATATTATTTTATGCACCTACCTTCCTTTCAACCTACATTATATAATATAATTTATTAATTACGATAGAAGGTATTTATATTGACTGCATTTCATTCATTTCAAGATTTGTGGCAACGCTGCAGAGGCTTAAAAAGGTATATTTTCAACGTTCGTTATGCCTGCCACAGAAAAGCAAACAACGGTGCAAATACTGCGAATGAATACTTCATTGCAATAGAAAAGGAAAACACCGATTGAACCTAAGTCTCACATAATGTCGACCAATCACAACTATAGGCTTTCGGGTAAAATCGAGTGAATTCGTTGGACATGGACCGTTGGACGTTGTCGTTGTCACTAGTCGTGGACGAAAACAGTTTAATTTATTTTATTGGCGTATTGTTTTTAAAATGAGTTCGGTTACTGAAGTTAATTTTAAAAATTTCAATGGTGACTTAGTGGAATATTTGTTATCCCATAACTTCAGTGCACTGAGTTAAAACGATAAAGTTTTAAGTTCAATTAATAATGCAGGAATTATGGTAATTATCGATAATACAACAGACTGCCCCGATTTTCTTGAAATTTCGGATTATAGCTTATTTTGGCCCGAAATATGAAGTCAGATTTTGTCGCTGGGTCATCTTTTTTTTTTTCAAAAACTTGAGCTGACCTGACTTTTTCTAACCTTACTAACCTAACCTCCGAGTTCATAAAAGTATAAAATTCATGAAATAGATGAATTTTATTATCAAAAAGACAATGTTTTTATTATATCTATAACAAAATAGTATCTATACCAAAGAATTTATTTAAATTTTTTTGTTTAGGTCTAAATGTATATTTTATTATTTTATTTTGTTGTTATTTAATTAAGTTTTGTTTGACTTTTATGATAAGAATATTATTTTAATCTATTTTTGGGAGGGGCCTATTTTATTTCTGGCAAGAAAAAAGTCTCACCTCCCCGTTGGTTCTTGCTGGGCAACAATTGATTAATTCCTCGAATAGGTACCTATTTAATATTTTAGGGTGCTTGTTTTACTTTGATTTTCTTTAAATTATAGGGCGGATGACCTTGAAATCCTAAAAATTTTCGCCTATAGTGTATTTTTTAACACCTCTTGTAGCCTCCTTAAACCAACACCTCACGAGCCGCCACTGATATATATATATATATATATATATATATATATATATATATATATATATATATATATATATATATATATATATATATATATATATATATATATATATATTTATATTTATATATATATATATATATATATTTATCTTCCTCATAAAAGGAGAAGGAACTTATTAGAAAACCTTTTGTCTTATTGGCTTTTGTAATTAAACGAAATTTCGATATATCTAACAAACTTTCGAAAATAAATCTTAATTAAAATTAACAATTACTGATAATGTTGAAATTTTATAATTTTTTTTATGATGTATGTTTTTCTGCGGGAATCTATATAGAATCATTACTTTATCCATTTGATTATCATGTCACGAATTCCAATTCAATCGAATGGCGAAACCGCTGATTATGTATCCATTTATCTTGGAACATCTAATGCAATCAACATTAAAAATATCAATTTCCATCATCCTAAATGAATGATGGGACTTTGGCTCGGCTTTTGTATGTGAGATTTTACTGAATGATTAAACAGCACTGAAGTTAGTTAATCGCTATCTTTTATGTTACAAAGATGCTGGAAATTATATATTTCCAAAGCCCAACAAATAATCAGAACGAGGATATGAGTTAAACAGACACCCCGCTGAGTTTCATGCATCGCAAACGGGACTAATAAAATTTAAAATTGATGTGCCATCCATAAAATTTATACATTTGTAATTGCGTGAAATGATTTGAACTTCCAGGGATAATTTCTTTCGATTTCGTAACCTCTACCTCAGCGGGAAGTGGTTTATTTCGCTACCAACCAAAATATACTCAAATTCCATTCACGTTTCTATTTTATGAAGCGGTTCTTTAATTAAAAGGAATATCAAACCTTAAATATAAGCAATTTTACGTAGCAGTGATTGTGGTAGAGTTATTGTTCAAACAGATAAAATACTTTTGGTAAATTACAGAAAAACAAAGTACCGATACTTCCATATCTGATCAAATGAAAAAAGAAATTATATGCAGTGAGCAAGATAGCTTTCATAAAGAAACAGTGATAGGATTCTATTATGGACTAAGTTAATCCCAAATGATCCCATGCAAATCCATCTGCGAGGGTTGCAACTGTGATAAGATTCTATTTTAGACTAAGTTAATCCCAAATGATCCCATGCAAATCCATCTGCGAGGGTTGCAACTGTGATAAGATTCTATTTTGGACTAAGTTAATCCCAAATGATCCCATGCAAATCCATCTGCGAGGGTTGCAACTGTGATAAGATTCTATTTTGGACTAAGTTTATCTCAAATGATCTCATGCAAATCCATCTGCGAGGGTTGCTCTATACCCTAAAAGTACCCGAAACGTATAAACGACATATTATTAATAGAAAGTATAGTCGAAAGTACCAACCTAAAAGAGCACAAGTTTGGCATTTGATACGATAAAATACATGTTGACTTTCTCAGTGAATCATACAAAAATCTTGTCATTATTAAGTAAGTGACAATACATTTATTAAAAGATCTCACTTCAATCAAAACCAAACCACTTGGGCAGTTTGCTCATTCGTTAACAACAAAATTTGAGTAGTTTGAGGGCCGTACAATCTGCTAGAACAACCATAGCAGTGGTCTAAACGTGGAGAACAAGCCGAAAAATTTTATAAAAATTACAAAACGGTATTGGATGGTCACCTATTGAAAATGTGCGAGCTAGCAGACATGGTATACTTCCAAAAGTGCTTTACGTCGGATCTCGAATGAATATAAAGACATTAAAAACTGTGTGTACGTTGGATGTCGTGTTTGCTTACAACAGAACCTTAACAACGTCGTAGGATGGTTCCCTAGAGTGCAGAGATCGAGGGGTGTTCAACCACCTGCAGAAGGTGTACAAATTACCTGCAGGACACAAAGAGGACCTGCAGTACAAGCCGCAGGAACTGCAGGACCTACAGTACAGTTGCAGGATTTGCAATACAGATGCAGGATTTGAAGTACGAGTGACTTGCAGTACAGCCGCAGAACCTGCAGTAGGTGTAAAGATAACAGACAGGTTGAACACCCCTCGGCAGAGATATGTATTATGGAGCTCCTCAACTGATACTATCCGATATCCGACATAATTTTAATTACTTATGTGACCTTATCTGAAACCGATATAATATTCCCATATAGTATATACCTTGGTATATACGTATCCGTATCCAGATCCGAAAATTCATATCCATAGCTCCCTGGTTGAGTGTATGGCGATGTTTCACAGCAATTCATAAGCAGAATGAAACATAGCAGGTCCATCACTGCACTGAAAATGGCGAATCGACCTCGGAATATTTGCAAGAAGAGATGGATTCAGGGTAAATCCGGGGTAAATAGCGATTCTGAGCATCTCCATGGTTCTCTTTAGAAACAGCTATGGACGCTATTACACATAACTGGAGTTTATCGAGCTAAAAGAAAATTATCTTTTCAAACATTTTTTTCTTTTCATCAGGTAATTCTGTGAATAACCTCTTACATTATGACTATTTATTCCCTTGCTTCTTTGAGTATACGTTATTGCATTTATACAGTAAGTATGTATCTTGAACAATTTGAGAAGACTTCCATATCAACAAGTTATCTTTACTTTTATATATTCCCATAATAATCGATTTATACATCAAACCGAAACCACAAAGGGAAAGAAACTTGATCGCACCACAATAGCGTACATTCTCCGGTACTACAAACGGAGCCGTATACTTCGATTAATATGATTGCGATATATTGAATTACAGCGGATTGTATAAGAACAAGCTCATCGCGTTTGATATCAGGAGATTATATCAATTGCGGTTACCTAACTCGCTGGAAATGTAATTCTGGTTCACTCAATCAAAAAAATTGAAAACGCTTTCAGATCCAATGCTATATGGTTATTTCACATAAAAAACTGCATGCTCTTTCTCCATGCAAACGTAACAAATCTTCATTCATGTACATTTAAAAATGTAATTGTGTTTGAATCTAATTCGCAGTCTTTGTTAATTTGAAACCTTACACCAAATGAGAGAATGAACGAGAAGATGATATAATGCAAAATTTGTGAAACAACTCGAATGATTCACAGAAAAATTTAGAAAAACATACATTCGATAAACTGAGCCTACTAGCATTAAGGATTCTTTCAGTACCTGAATGCCTGAATTTAATATTTTCTAGCGAATTTATGGCTAAAAAAAATTATCAAATTTATAACACTTCTGACGATACCGAAAATCAAAAAGGTTCAATTTTATCAATTTTTGTTTGTGTGATAATCAGGAATTAACCTATATTTAATTTTCAAAATTCGTCAATCTTTAATTTGTTATAATTTATCGCTTATTTGTGAGTGTTTGATGTTTACTCACATTATTTTTGTTGATGTGCTACTGTAAAAAAAGTTTTTTGTCGAAACATTTGTCATAACATAGTAAATTCAGGCTTCAGCTGTCATGAAGTTTCTGCGATATCGTTTTTACTGTTCAGTAATATATCCTCATTTGAAAATTTTAATTTGTATATTTTTCGATTTATGATTTTAGTCTAATTACCTACTGAATAATATTTGTTTGCAAACAATTAATTTTCTCAATTTCAATTATATTATTATATTTAGTGTGTTTATCAAATCATTAGTGTGATATTTCTAATATAATTTGCTAAAAAACTGAATAAACAAGTAGTTATTAATATCTTGCCGCAAGCAATATCTAACTTTTTCACACTCAAGATTTTTGTGAATCAGGACATGTAAATTAGAACATAAACATAATATACGTTTCCTTCGTTTCACAAATTTTTGCATACTTAATATATTTTTTTTGTGTTTTCCTTTACTACATAGTTAATAGATCTATTCAGAAATGCTATTATATAATTCGTCTTTTATTTCTCTGCGTTTGCACTATCACACAAATCAATATAAGTAATAGAAAAGAGGGGCCGTGATAGAGTTGTCCTGGGGCCCATATTATTAGAAAAAATATTACTAGGTACATACCTTGAACAATTTAATTTAATTAAACGTCAAATTCATCTTATTCGACTATTTTAAATCAATATTCTCGAAACTTAAACACATGAAACAGATTAAATCCTCAATCAAATCAATCATCAATTTTCGAAGTCAAATTAACCACATAAATCACATGCAATTTATTCTGACAACCAACCAAGAATCTTTCAACAGAATCCCAATTTTCAATCAATACATAACTGTATGTTCTACAATTTAGTTAGAAATATACTAGACTATAAAATGAGATCGTTAACAAGTCAATTGAAGTGAGCCTTATAAAACAGTTTATATTCATTCATCTATTACCAACTTTGCACCGATTGATGTTCAATTTTATCTGTAGATTACAGGAATTTCGCAAAAATCAAATAAGATTAAGTTGGAAGTTAAATATATGCTCAACTGATTGTTATCGTTTCATATGTCGATAGCACGTTAGATAACAACTGAGGAATTCGTGAAATGTAATTGTGGATGATTTCAGTACTGTATGTAACACAAAACGAAAGGTCATCGATCTTTTACATCGTAAATAATAAATCATAAATAATACTTGATTAACTGCTAGTTTATTGATGAATTATTACCTGAGGAATAGTGCACCCAAGGCTGTGGATTATTATTTGTAAGGACTGGCTTATTTACAGTGACGGAATCATCCATATTATCCTTTGCTTCTGTTAGAACACTTGTACAACTAATTATTAATATCACAGTAAGGAAATCGTTATAGAGTTTACAGTCTAGGTTAATCACTAGGGGCAACATGTTGGAATTCAGAGTTTGTTGAATTACAATAACTAAATATGTTCAAATATCAAATCGAACACTGTTTATATGGTTAGAATTTACTGAAGGAATCACCTATTATAAGTAACATATCAATTCTATCGTCACATTATCGTCGTTGACAGTTGAGTACGCGTGTTCTATGCGCACGAGGCACACTTTCACAAACAACACCTTACACCGTGCTCGCCAGCTTGAGACTGAGTGCCGGACAATTCCGGGCGAGCGTAGTCGCTGAAACTGATTTCTGTCAAATGGTAGAATAGGTTCGGTCTTTCCGTGAACTGAAAGCCGACCACTGAAAGTTTAGAAGTGAGAGTGCGGCCGGCCATCGGCGGCTGAAACTTTGGAAGTCGCGTTCGGTTGAAGAGAGAAGACCAGAGAGTGAATAGAATATAGCGCTCGTTAACTTTGTTGGTTTTAACTTCTTGAGTGCACGGTTCGTTAAAGGTGGACATGCCCGATAATTAGCGAAGTTTTGATGGAAGATTTAAGGAGCACTTAAATTGTCGTGTAAAATAATCACAGCGACTCATACAGAGCGTCGTCAAACACGATGGAACATATATATATATATATATATATATATATATATATATATATATATATATATATATATATATATATATATATATATATATATACAGGGTGTTCTACAAGCTCTATGACAAACTTTGACAGAAGGTAGGATGCTTGATTTTGAACATTTTTTTTTTCAATAAACATGGGTCCGATTCATTTTTGTTTAGAAGTTACAAGCATTCAACTTTTATTAACAATTAATTATAAAAATTTAAATTAAATGATAATCACAAAACTAAAGACTATAAAAATTGTTCGAAATGTCCACCCTCAGCTTGAATGCAAGCCTCACATCGACGAACTAAAGATTCGGTCACTCGAAGAATGAGATTTGGATCATTTCTTATTTGGTTAGCTGCATCTTGAATTCTTTCAAGTAATTGCTGATGGATAGCGATTTCAACATGGTAGAGCAGCTGCTTCATGTGTCCCCATAAATAAAAATCCAGAGGATTTAGATCGGGTGAACGAGGTGGCCATAATATTGGAACTCCTTGGCCCATCCATTTATTCGGGAAATGTTCATTTAGCCAAGCAACTACTTGTCTTCCCCTATGTGGCGGTGCACCGTCGTGCTGATACCACATATTTTGAATAATATTAAAATGTACGTCATCAATTATTTTATTTAGAACTTTCACAAGAAATATCTAATAAATAATTAAAATGACACTAACAATAATTATTTCCATAACAACCGATATTTCTATTTATCAGCCTACGTTTTTCATTGAAGCAGGTGTATATTTTATAAGTGTGCATTGTTTAACATGCTTAGTGACTTTCTATCACTTCCTGGTTGACTGAAAAAATTACGATTCTTCAAATGCTTGTAACTTCTAAACAAAAATGAATCGGACCCATGTTTATTAAAAAAAAATTTTTTTAAATCGAGTGACCTACCATCTGTCAAAGTTTGTCATAGAGCTTGTAGAACACCCTGTATATATATATATATATATATATATATCTCAAAAATATGATAATATATATATATATATATATATATATATATATATATATATATATATACATATATATATATATATATATATATATATATATATATATATATATATATATATATATATATATATATATATATATCAGGGCCGTAGCCAGCACTGCTTTCTAGGGGGGACTAGACAAATTCTTGAGGGAGCTTGTTTTTTACAAAGTACTAAAATAAATATACGTGAAAAAAAGACAGGAATATACAGCTTGTTCTGTCTTTTTGACTAGAAAATTATACTAGAAAACGAATATTCATTAAAAAGCATTTTGGAAAAATAAAAAATTTATTCTGATGAAAAAATAATAAATAAGAAATCTCTCATAGAAAACTCTCAATAAATAAAACATAATAGCTTATAAATAGACAACCAAGCTCATATTCTCTCTCTTGCCTCGTCAATTGTTTGCGATTAATCGCTTTTAATTTTGTTTATATTTCCACTAACGTAAATTATAATATTCTGAGTTTGAAAATGAATTAACGGCTAATAAAATTTTATCTGAAGAGGTAGAAGAAATTAAAGGAAAATATGTGGATTTTATTGAAGTACTTTTACTTGAATTAATCAAACGCGTGCCCTCGCATTTAAATGTTTTTCGGCAGATACGAACTTTAAATCCAGTCCAAAGAACAAAAGTTTTTGAGCTGCCAATTACTTTTGTAACTCCCACTAGAATATCTGACATAGAGATACAATATAGAAACTTGTTAAATGTCGATTGGAAAGAGATGTTTGGTGAATCAGTCCCTGATAACCCTATTATTTTTTGGAGGAAGGTTATAGATTTGAAAAATGCAGCCTTTCTAAGCTTCCGTCATCCAACGCATTCATGGAGGGAATATTTTTATTAATGAATATTGTTAAAATAAATTCGAAACAAAATTATACTAAAAATGTCAAATTCAGTTGTGTCTATTAGATCTCACTTCCCAATAAATGAGATTTGCTGTAAATAATTTGAGCCTAGCAAAGCTATTTATGCAAAATTTAATTCCGATATGGATCAATAGTAGAAACAATCCACAACATCAACTACAGACAAAGATGATGATGATGTAATAATATTTTGTGATTAGTAGATTTGTTTGTAACTAGGCTAGTTTTATGTTTCAACGCAGATATAAAGATTTTTGGTTTGTAATAATCCTGGTACTTATATTTTCTAGAAGCAGCTTGAATAATTCCAGAGATGGCTCTTTTCCCTGGGCTACGGCCCTGATCCTGAATATATATATTCATATATATATATATATATATATATATATATATATATATATATATATATATATATATATATATATATATATATATATATATATATATATATATATATATATATATATATATATATATATATATATATATATATATATATATGAATAAAGTATAAACTTTAAAATAAAAACACTTGGCTTATGTTTCACAATATAAAAATATTTAGATACTGTATTTAGCAGTAATAAAAAGTCGACATGTTTCGAGCTATGAACTCATTATCAAGTCTTGATAATGAGTTCATAGCTCGAAACATGTCGACTTTTTATTACTGCTAAATACAGTATCTAAATACGTTTATATTGTGAAACATAAGCCAAGTGTTTTTATTTTAAAGTTTATACTTTATTCTTTATGATGTTTCACCAAGTGATGTGCGAGAATTCAATCTCAGTTATATATATATACATATATATATATATATATATATATATATATATATATATATATATATATATATATATATATATATATATATATATATATATTTTATATATATATATATATATATATATATATATATATATATATATATATATATATATATATATATATATATATATATATATATATATATATATATATATATATATATATATATATAATTATTCATTCGAATTGTTTTTGCCTGTGAACTATTTCTAATCTTTTGATAATTATTAGTTTTAGAATATTTAGAAGAAAATGTATTGAATAATTCGAATGAACGAATTATAACTTTCAAAAGGTATGTTGATGATTGCCTTATAATAACATCAGAAGATTTTATTGATGATATTCTCAAAAAATTCAACGACTTTAATAGAAAATTACAATTTACTCTAGAAAAAGAAACGAACAATACATTAAATTTTCTTGATATTACTCTCATACACAAAAACAATGAAATTATCACAAAATGGCATAGAAAAGAAATTTTTTCACAAAGAACATTGAACTACAACAGTACACATCATTTGTCACAAAAAAAGAGTTTAATAATCGGATATATAGACAAAGCACTTAAACTTACTTCACCTACACACAGACATGAAACATTACAAGATGTCCATAAATTACTCATGAAAAACGATTACCCAATAAAACTTATACAGAAAATCACTAAAAATAGAATTCATAAACTTTACAACACATTAGAAACATCAAAAAAAGAAAATATTAACAAAAAATATATTCCTCTCCCATATATTCCTGATTTAAGTAATAAAATTTCAAAAATTTTAAATCCACACGATATTAAAGTAGCCCACACCGCACAAAATCAAATAAAACAAATATATTCTAAATTAAAAAGTAAAACACCTCTTCTGCAAAAATCTCATGTTGTTTATAGTATACCCTGTAATAATTGTAATAAATCATATATAGGACAAACTTTTCAAAATTTAGAAGAAAGACTAAAAGCACACAATTATTTTTTTTTTTTTTTTATTATTAATTATTATTATTAATTATTTATTATTATTAATTAATTACAATCAAATTTGTTACAGGTTTTCTATCTATAATATAATAAATTTACTCTATATTAACTAGTTTGGTACCTAGAAAACTCAATTCCTGTATGTACCGATGTTCTGACAGTCTCAAACTTATTTATATACCTAAATTTTAATTACAGACAGTGTAGTACAAATCAACAAATCAAAACAATTCAAACCAAATCAAACAGACAATTCAAGGTAAATAAGCAGAACATTCAAGGAAAATAAATCAAAGCAATGTTGCAAATTTTTCAATATTATTCACTATAAAGGACTTACATCTCTGGATATAACTTTTTTTGTTAAGTTCCACTCTTATTGCTATTGGTAAGATATTGTGAATTTTAACACCCAGATAGTCAATAGATCTAAGGCTTAAATTCGTAGTGCTATTAGGTATTTTTAGGTTTTCTTTAGCATTAAATCTAGTACTATAGGAATGACTGTTTTGCTCTCCTATTGTAGGATTTCGATATATATAATAGCAAACACTCAAAATAAATAAAGATCTTGTTGAAAGGATCTTCTCATTATAAAGGTGACATGTTGGAAACATTTTATTTTTTCGAAAAATGATTTTAAGTATATAGTTTTGTACTGTTTTTAAAGGTTTCAGTGTATTTTCATATGAACTTCCCCATACAATTATGGCATATCTTAGTAGAGATTCCACAAGAGCTCTATAAACACAAATCAGAAGATGTTCGTTCAACATCTCTCTAATGGTATAAAATTTCCGAATTAATTTTCTTATATTGATTGTCAGCTTTATTACATTTTGTTTCCATTTGAGATTGCAATCAATAATTACTCCTAAATATTTGGTGTATTGTACCTCTTTTATTGCATTTTCAAATCCATTCACATTTATGCTATCATAATTGGGTCGATTTGCCATTGTTAGGGAGAAAGCTATATAGTTAGTTTTGTCAACATTTAAAGTAAGTTTAAATGAATCAAGCCAATTTTTTATTTTACTCAGACCATGAGCGGCGTATTCATATACTTCTTCCCACGTTTCTCCTACAAATTTTACAACGGTATCATCAGCATATGAAACTACCATTCCACTCTCAAGTGGAATATCAGTCAGAGAATTTATGTATAAAGAAAATAGTAAGGGTCCCATGACCGTTCCCTGTGGTATGCCAATTTGAACTTCTGCAGTGTCACTATATAAGTTATTGATTTTGGTCATCTGTTTTCTACCTGTAAGATAACTTTTGAAAACTTCAGACACGACACCTCTGACACCATAACTGTTTAAAACATCAAGAAGAGTATCATGAGGCACCGTGTCAAAGGCCTTTGCAAGATCTAGAAAAGCTGCTATACATTTTTTACCTTTATCAAGATGGTTTGAGATAGTTCTTGTGACTTTAAGTATAGCATCGGTAGTACTAATGCCATTGCGAAATCCGAACTGGTTTTCGGACAGAATGTTATTCTCAGTTAGGAAATTAGAGAGTCTTTCTTTAAGGCATTTTTCGAATATTTTTGTAAAGTTAGTTATAACACTGATTGGTCTAAAATTTGTTATTTTTGTTTTATCACCAGCTTTGTAGATGGGAGTAACGACAGAAGTTTTAAAACACTCAGGGACAGATCCTGATTTAAATATAAGATTTATTATATGGGTTAACGGATTAATTATATATTTGTGGTACTGTTTTATGATTTTTGCTTGTATTCCATCATAACCAGGCGAGCAGTCATTCTTGAGTGAATTCATATGTTTAATATACCAGAACACAAACCACAGCACTAATAAAACATAAAAACAATGAGAATCATACTTTCAACTTTAATAGCACGAAAATTTTAGAAATAGAAAAAGATCAAAAACGCAGAGAAATTTTAGAAATGTTACATATTCAAAAAAAATTTAAATAAAGTCGTGAATGATAGAACAGATATCAAACATTTGAGTTCAATATACGCAGATTTAATTCTTTAATTTTTCGAAGAAACGACATGAATCAAAACAAACAAACTCTAACCATAACAACTCATCTTCTTAGACAAAATCTAAACATCTAGAATTTTCAATTTTTCTAAAAAGAAAGTATAGTTTAGAACATGTGATCTCCAAAATTACAAGTAATGTCTTTTTAAAGACAACAATCAAATATTTTAAACCTATTTTGTACATTACGTGGGTGAAGGTTTCTGTGGTTCCCTTTCCATCTAATATCAACGGACCTGTCTGTTGATATTGGACTAAATAGCACGTAATTAATAACTGAAGAGGGCCACAGCCGCAATGAGAAATTTTTGAAAACAAGATAAATAGTACCCTATTCTTTGACTTTTCAAAATCAAAATAATTTGAACCTATTTCGAACATTACGTGGGTAAAGGTTTCTGTGGTTTCCCTTACCATCTAATAATAACAGATTTGAATGTTAATATTGGACTGAATAGCACGTAATAAATAACAAAGAACGGCCACAGCCGAAAAAAATTTTAGTGAGACATAGTATTCTTATTCTATTCAAATTTTTTCAAATCAATAAATGTCAAAGAAATTTCAATTTTTTCAAAAGTTTTGATAAAGCCACGAATGTCGTGGCGAAACGTCAACTTTTTAATAAAATCGAGTTTTTTTGAGATTCAATAAGCCTGTTATTGCTAATAATTATCAAAAGATTATATATATATATATATATATATATATATATATATAATATATATATATATATATATATATATATATATATAAATATATATATATATATATATATATATATATATATATATATATATATATATATATATATATATCTATATATATATACATTGGCGATAATTGCCGCCCAGGAGGCAGATGTCTTAGTACCACCCCTCTCGCCGTACAAAACATTTTTATTTTAATTCCTGTTTGGTTTTGTTGCTAAACGATGTAGCAAGTCTTCAGAAATAATACGAAAAATGAATAACTTTCAAGATTTATTACTAAAAAATCTGGTTGTCACTGTCACTCAAGCATCTCAACATAATATGTAGAATTTACAAAGAGTGAGATGAAATTTTTCAAATTTAATTATATATATATATATATTTATATATATATATATATATATATATATATATATATATATATATATATATATATATATATATATATTTATATATATATATATATATTAGGTAATTTATGGATTTATGTCCAGAGAAAACCGATTTTGATAAAATTTCGGTTTCTTACTCCTTTTGGGCTGAAAAAGCCCCTTTCTCACCTTTTTTCTCAAAAGATTATGCTAACCTGACCTATTCTAACCTCATTAACCTATACTGATTGCAAGAAAATATCGAATTCATGAAATAGATGAATTTTGTATTGAAAAAGACGATTTTTTTAATTGACAATTCATCTAACCCATGAATACTTTCGTGAACTCTGAAGAAAGGTTAATTATGTTACAATAGGTCAGTTAGCTTAATTTCTTGAAAAATAAGTGCGACAAAGTCTGATTTCATATTCGGAAGTGCAAAATCTTCATGAAAAAAAGAATGAGAAATCAAAACTAATTCAATATAAATTGACTTTTATATATAACTCAGTGTGGAATTAACATGAAATAAAAGTAACTGAAGAAGTTCCAGGTCCGGGACGAAACAGTTTTTTCAATTCAAAGATCTCGATATATTTCAAATCCAAGCTACTCTATACTGAAGACGTATTATTATTTTTCTTGTTCATTTTATTAGAGTTCTGAATAAATATATCGTTTAGCGAAAAGTAAGAATTCTTATAACTTAAAAACATAACTTGTTTTAAAAAAACCTCCTCCTAATTAAGGAATGAAAATCATTTTTTTCTGTGAAGTTTTTATTATTCAAGGTTAGTAAGTCATTTATTTCCATGGTTCACATAAATATACATAGTTAATTCAGAAAAATTTGATTACGTGAATCTGTTTAAAAGTTCAAAGTGTAATGAACATTCAGTGCCTACAGTAATTGTATTTTACTTAATCTTCTCACTGTTCAAGAAACTATCTTTTTCAGGTCCAAACCAATAAATTCATATTTGTGTAGTCAATTATCAGAATACATTGTGAAGAAAATCTGTTTTTAGTAGTATTTTCACCGAAAAGTGTAGACGTATTGCATTATATCGAAAGTCAACAATCAGGTGCGGGGTAGTTTTTTGATCCGTTTGAAATCTTCTCGACAACGATTTTCGAAATTTTTTTATTTCTGAATATGTATATATATATAAATATATATATATATATATATATATATATATATATATATATATATATATATATATATATATATATATATATATTATATATATATATAAATATATATATATATATATATATATATATATATATATATATATATATATATATTATATATATATATATATATATATATATATATATATATATATATATATATATATATATATATATATATATATATATACCGGGTGTCCACGGAAGGTGGCTCGCCCCTATAACTTTTTTGTTTACGAAGATAACGAAATGAAATTTAGAAGATCTGTTTAATGCATAAAACTGCATTTTTCGATAAGCACCTCAACTTCATGCAACTTCCGGTTTCACCGGAAGTGACATAAACTTTCGGTTTTCAAATGGGACACCTGGTATATTTTCTGTTTTTTGGTCTTCATATGACAATTAAAATGCAACCATGTATCATTTGTTACTTTTTTTGACCGTTGTTTCATTTGGTTTTTCGAAAGAAATATTTATTCTAGAGGGCTATAGATGCGTTTACCGCCCTGGGACGTAGATTTGTGGGCGTGGCTTCGGACTTATTTTGTTTCAATTGTGTTGGTCACAGGCTACTCGATGATTTCAAATGTTATTTTAATATCAATATGATTCTTCATTTGAAGAAAGTTCTAAGGTTATGGGATTTCAGGTTTTTATTGAAAGTTTTCTTTCAGCCTAGAGTGCGGTATCAAATTAATCGTATTGAAATTATCTTTTTTTTTAACCTGACGAGCCACCATGTTGCCATTTGAAAAAAAAAAGTAATAATAGTTTTAAAATTAAAAGTCACATAGCTGAACCATTTCGATCGAAAACAGTAAAGTTGTATTTTAACAAACATTTTAGGACCGATATTAGTTATTTGAACGCATCCATAGCACTACAGAATAAAAATTTATTTCGAAAAAAAAATAAAAAAAAGGTTACAAAAAGTAACAAATGATACATGATTGTATTCTAAATGTCATTTGGAGACAAAAAAACTTAAAATATACCAAGTGTCCCATTTGAAAATCTAAAGTTTATGTCATTTCCGGTGAAATTGAAATTTGCATGAAGTTGAGTTACTTGTCAAAAAATGCAGTTTTATGCATTAAACAGATTCTCTAAATTTCATTTTATTATCTCCGAAAACAAAAAAGTTATAGGGGCGAGCCACCTTCCGTGGGCACCCGGTATATATATATATATATATATATATATATATATATATATATATATATATATATATATATATATATATATTCCTGGTACATATTAGCATCTCCAGTTGCTCCCATCAAACTAAATCAGCTGAAATATCTTGGATCGAATAATTTCAAGGTTTGGGTAAATTTGTATGCAAGGGCGTCGATAAGGGGGGTAATTACCCCCCCAAAGATATACTTTTGACAAAAAAAAAGTTTTTTGTCTACACTTGACGAAAGAAAACAAAAGTGTATTATCACCAATTTTAATAATTAATTAAAAGAAGAATATAATTTTTTTACTTTATAATTCTTTTCCTCAATGTGCCAAGGGGCAAAGGCATACAGACAATAAAAGTGGTTCGAAAATTTATCTTGTTAATTTGTTCCCCCCCCCCCCCAAAAGAAAAAATTATCGACGCCCTTGTTTGTATGTAAATATTTATTGTTTTTTTAGTGGTATTTAAAACTTTGTTCCGCTCCACAGCGTCTGCAGTTTGAGTTAGAGGGTTTTAAATTCGAAAGGTAGATTGGATACATGTTGAAATACGATCCTTTGTGAGTTCCAACTCTTTTCCTGTACCGCGCTGCACTTCGCGGAGACTGTTTCGTTCGAACCGCATATCCACCAACACGCGATGCACTTTTTCAATTTTTTTTGAATAAAATAAATTATTCTGACTTTTTTTACGGTTTGCTATTAAAGCGTGGTTCTTCAGTGCGAGATGTACTTCCAGAATTTTTTTTTTTAAATTAAATTTTTTCTTATTTTTATTTTAACCAGCTATTGAGGCGCGATTTTTACCCCGAGGCGAAGCTAAAGGGGTTATAGTCTCACGACAAAAAGTTGGTAAGTGGCCCGATTTTAAAAATTCCAACGGATATCGATAAAACACATATGATTTCATTAGGGAATTTGAATTCCCAATTTTTACCAACGAAGATTAAAAAAATATAGCGTTTTTACCCCGAGGTGAAGCTAAATTCTCACTAAAAAAAGTTGGGATCTGGTCCGATTTTAAAAATTCCAACGGATATCGATAAAAAACATATGATTTCATCAGAGAAGTTTTGTTCCCAATTTTTTCCCAACGAAGAATAAAAAATTATAGCGTTTTTTAGATAGGCATTACGACATGCGCATGCGCCAAGGTCGATATGTACGAAGTCCTACAAAATATGCGTCGAAGTGCTCTGTGTGCCACGGTAACCAAGCAACGTTGATAGCTTAAGCTTGATTCTGCGTCTGTGTCTGCTTCCCATACATAGAGATATCTTATCAATTTGATTCATAATTTGCAGCAAAATGAGCCGGGATAGGATATTCAAATTCGACAGTCAAACAATGAATTTTTTTTGCTTAATTTTCTCGGATTTTATTCGTAATATCGACTTACTAATACATTTATTGCAATTTTCCTTCATTTCATTCGTAAAATCGACTTTCATTGTTATTTAATTTATATAATAGGTACATTCAAAAAATATTGACGACATGCACATGCGCCGAGGGGTTTTATCATTCCTAGTGCTACGCAGTAGGGTGTCCTTCATTTTTCAAACTATAGTTTAGGTATTCCATTCGAATCGCATCTCACGCGATGCATTTCGCGCGAAAAATAAGAGCTTAGTGAAGAAGCTTTACTGCTCTCGCGTTTTTTATATGTGAGTAGAAAACTTTTAATTATTCTTGGTCTAGTAGACGAGTTTTAATGAAAGTAGGTACAATTTATGTTGTCAGTAAGATTATTTCAGGGCCGGCCTAAGGGGTGTGCGAGGTATGCAGCCGCACACCAAAGCCTTTTGGAGGGGCATTAAATTGACCAATTTTTGTATAAAAAAAATAATAAATTTGGAAAATTTTTTGAAACTGATTTAAATACTGGGCAGAAATATTTAAACTATACTCGCCGGCATATCATTGGAAGCTTGGACACTAAATAGCTGTACACGCCCCTCTACTCCCCTCGCCCAGCGTCGTTGTCAGTTTGTGGATTGAAAAATGAATTCACACAGCTAAAAATCCCAAGCTTCCAATGATTTGCCGCCGACTATAGAAGGAATTTTGTCTTAAAACTATTACAGTTAAAATTCAATGTAAAACCGAAGATCTACCCGGCTACCCGTTCTGAAATACAGTAAGTCTGATGCCCTTGACCAAGGTCCAAGGTCAGTAGAACAGTCGTCTCGTGGCGGGACGCGGAAAGTGTTGTGACTCTTCCTGCCCCCCTCCCCCAGCTTTGCTTTTCTAGCCAATTGGCGTCTGAAATTAAGATCGTAGCGCCGGAACGGCTAATATCGGTACTAGAGCATGGGCCATTAACGGATTGTTTACATTGTTTGTAGTGGTTTTTTTGGTTCATTTCATTTTGAGTTTTCGAACGTTTAGCTTCGTAATTTGTGTTTTTTTTGACTTCGTATTTTCCAGTGGTTCATTGTGTTTCGATTGAAGACAATATTATCTCCGTTAAACAGTAGATAACCTACCTACATCAAGTTGAAATTTGAGTATAATGGACAAAACTAAGTACTTACCAGTGAAACTGAAAGAAACAACATGAAATAAAAGAAGAATTAACATGAATACTCTGCTTGAATGATTTGAACGTAATGAGTTATTATATTTATTTGAATTTTCCTGTCGTATAACAGCTCTCCTAAAAGTGAGGTGGACTTCTGAGAGTCTGGTTTTTTTATAGAATCTCTGTTCTTCCTGGTTATATAATTGAATATTTTAGTTTTTACCTAGCTCTAGAGTCAAGTTTTATTTCATATTCTTGATGTTATTTATGATAATCTGTTATTTTGGTTGTGCAAATAAACATTATTTATTATTATTATTTTAATAGTATCTCTGGTTGTTACATGAAAGAAAATACAATTATCTAGAATCTCTGGATGATGGCCCAGGTTCAGATTCCGATAAAAGTGGAAGATTTTTTGTTGGACTAGTATTGGACAAAAACCCTAAGTTTTCGGTTAGCTGGAAATTGCACATTATCATGTATATAATTCAATATGGAAAAATCCACAAACTTACTGCGGGGAAAATAATTATTCTCAGTAAACTGTAAAGAACAACTCTCTTATGTTCACAAGAACAATGAAGAGTTAAGCTTTCATTAGTTTATTTGACATAATACCTAGTGGTTATAGTACAAGAAAGATTACTGAACATATCAAGTCAATCAATAATGAATCAAATTGTCATACATAAATTTAATGTTCTACAAGGCGCAAAAGTGCACAAAAACTGTGTTTTTGGACCTTAAATTTCAAAACATTTCAGACCCCCCGGCAGGGGCATAAAATTTGAGTCTAGCACACTTGCAATTTTCGCCTTAGGCCGGCCCTGGATTATTTGCATAAATATCTACTAATAGTTACTGATAACTGCATGGAAAAATACTCTGAAAATCTACCAGACTGTTATGAAATTTGCTTAGTGCATTGATTGAAATATCCACTGACGGGGGTTCACTTCGCAGCGAGTCATATCAAAGCGACCATGAACGTGTGGTCTTCTTTATGGACTCTCGCTGAGAGCCACCGGTTGGATTATCTCCTGGTATGCAGCAGTGAGCCCGATGAGTCTGTTGTTTTTCAATTTTTATGATCCCCTTCCACCCTTTCTGCGGGATATGTTTATAATTACCGGCGCGCTACAAGAATACACTCTAATAAATATCTGGGTTTTATCGGATGCGATAGGATGTGCGGGCCTATTTCCATATAAATTTCAATTATTATAATCTTGTCTTAAAGTCTTAATTGATACGATAGTAGTAGACTTGAGAGTCGAGGACGAAACCATTTACATACTTCAGAAAAATTTCTGAAATAAGTTATCGTTTTCTGATAACTTCTTTCAGTAGGTTGAAAGATTGAACATTTCATATAAATGGCTTTGAATAGAGTTTAAACTTTAAATAGTTGATGGAATCCGTCGTTACTACGTGATAATTTAACATGATGAACAAAACTAAATTTGAATTTACTACGTTTATTATCACAAAATATTTCGAAAAATTTAACACTGCGATTGCAATTTCGGTCACTAGACCATCATCGGGCAGATTGAGTTAAGAACTAAATACATAATTATAGATTTGCGCCCACGGGTGGAAAAGAATTATTGCAGGTACCTAAATAGACAAGAGGAACATATTTTAAGAAGGATTAATCGAGTGGATTTCCCAAATTGGTACAATACAATGTCCCTTAGAAAAATCGTTATTAATTGAATACACTAAATATAGGAAAAGATATCAAGTCAATCTGGTCGTTCAGCAAGATATCTTTTGCATTATGATTGAGTTTTCAAATCATTGCCGTGAAAACTACCACCCATTTCCACAAATAGATAATTTTCAATTCATGCATAAATTACCGAAAGGGACCAAACTTACTTACTCAGAATCATTAGAAATTTTTAAACTCAATCATAATGCAAAAGATATCTTGCTGAACGACCAAATTGACTTGATATCTTCTCCTATATTTAGTGTATTCAAACAATAACGATTTTTCTAAGGAACATTGTATTGTACCTATTTGGGAAATCCACTCGATTAGCCCTTCTTGAAATATGTTCCTCTTGTCTATTTAGGTACCTGCAATAATTCTTTCCCACCCGTAAACGCAAATCTATAATTCTGTATTAAGTTCTTAACTCAATCTGCCCGATGATGGTCTAGTGACCGAAATTGCAATCGCAGTGTTAAAAATTTTTCAAAATATTTTGTAATAATAAACGTAGTAAATGCAAATTTAGTTTAAACTTTAAAATAAAACACACTTGGCTTAAGTTTCACTATACAAAAATATTTAAATACTGTATTTAGCAGTAAAGGAAAGTCGACATGTTTCGAGTTATGAACTCATTATCAAGACTGACTACAGGAGGAAAAAAAAGGAAACGCACGTGTTTCATTCCTCCCTGAAGTATGTGTCAGGGAGGCGGGCAGCTTGAGGTTGGGATTAACTCCTTCAGCCAAAATAGAGGATACACTTGTATGTACAAGTGCATTAAGGATAGGTAAGACGGGATATTTATGGAACATAGGAAGTATGGGTAGGGTTCAGAGGATTAATACTGGCCCAGCATTCGTCTTATAAGTTTGCAAGCAGTGACTTACATTACCATGAAGAAACCTCTGAAAAAAACTCATGGCAGACCAGTAGGCCTAGGGATTTGAACCCGAGACCTCCCAAATACTAGCCAGCGTACGCTAAGTACTCGACTAACTACCTTGGTGACTACAGGAGAGTGTTACGTCTTATTTTATAAAGCGGACAGCAAAGGCGATACCTGAAAAGTAATTTACTGTTATGGGCGGAACTTATTTCATGAATTTCAAGAAGGTCTAGGCGCTTTCTTTTGTTACCTGACTACAACAATTGGGTTTTGTTGAAATGATTAAATTTTATATAATATTCGGAAAAGCCATTGGTATTTTTATTTTGTAAAATAGACTATTTATGTTCTTCAACAAGAGTGTTTATATTCCTTTCTGTTTGTCCAATATAGAAAGAAGGACATTCGTCGCAAAATATTTTGTAAGCACCACTGTTTTCTCCGATGTCTGATTTTTCAAAATACTTCCCAATAAATTATGTGCCGCATTTTGTACAAATAAAAGAAACGTGAAGTCATTCTTGGTCAATAATAAAGAAAAATCTAACATCGGAGAAGAAAACAGTGGTGTTTACAAAATATTTTGAGACGAATGTCCTGCTTCCTATATTGGACAAACAGGAAGGAATATAAACATTCGTGTTGAAGAACATAAAAAGTCAATTTTACAAAATAAAAATACCACTGGCTTCTTCGAACATTGTATAAAAGCATTCAGGCAACAAAGGAAAGTGCCTTGACCTTCTTGAGATTCTCGAAATAAGTTTCGCCCATAATAGTAATTACCCCTTCTAAACGAACAAATTGATTTTCAGGTATCACCTTTGCTTTTCTCTGTTTTATAGAATAAGATGAGTAATACTCTCCTGTAGTCAGTCTTGATAATGAGTTCATATTTCATCACATGTTTACTATTCGTTACTGCTAAATTCAGTATCTAATTATTTTTATATAGTGAAACTTAAGCCAAGTGTGTTTTATTTTAAAGTTTAAACTCTTTATGATGTTTCACCGATTGATGTACGAGAATTCAATATCAGTTATTAAATAGCTTTGTATTATTCCATGGATGAAATATCAGAACCAATTATGAAGACATTAAGTTAACGCAGTATTGTTTAATCAAGAGTAATTAAAAGCTATTATTATTTTCTGATACTTTCCTGATTTTTGGTACAAAGTTCCTTTACGCGGCTTGCCATAGGAATTGGCAGGTAGAAATAGTCACGTAACGATTGACAAATTATATTGAGCTTCCTCGGAATACTGCAACAGATGGTTATCAGCATGATGTGAAAGATAATAACAGTGATATTTTCAGGGGTGCAAAGATTTTCAGAATTCAGTGGAATAAAAATAATATTCGGTTTATATATTTAATTACCTAATAACATATTCTATAATGATAATACAAACATGAAAACATAAAATGGGAATAATGAGTAACTATCCTATCACAAATATCCGAAATATATATGATATTATGCATAAGGGGGCATCAATTAATTACGTGAGATAACTTTGGCGATTTTTCGATCCCCCCTCCCCCCTTGGTGGGATGTTGTGAGTTCTTGCTCGACCCCCTCTCCCCCTACCCGAACTCACGTGAGATTTTTAAAATGCATATTTGTTATATGAATAAGTTAATCTGTGCTAATTCTATTAGTTCAAGTGAATCAGTAATATTTTATAACAATGTGAAAAAAATTAAGTTAATAATAAAACAATAGTTGTAATAGTAATACCTGATCACATTGCACCTTGGACAATGAGCGTCCTCAAAGTTGAACTGCAGCTTTCCGAGTACAATAAGAAGGAAGTACACCACTCAATAATACGAAAAATATTCGCAGGATATTTGGACAGATATAAGGAGAATACTTTTTTATATACCGATGCTTCCAAAAACGAAGCTGACAATAATATTGGACTATCAGTGGTAACTCCAACTATTATAAACAGGTACTGCATTACTAAATCTTCGATATTCAGTGGTTAGCTGCTGGCCATATACCAAGCATTACTCTTCATTTTGGAAGAAACTGCTCCGGCAAGGAATTATTGTCTATGCACAGATTCTTTATCTTCAATACGGGCCCTCCAGAAAATGTATACCGACAATGCCCTGGTGAATGAAATACACAACAAACGCCAGCAAATTGAGAACTCTGGTACCACCATTATTTTTATCTACATTCCCTCGCACACTGGAATTGAGGGAAACTCCCAGGCAGACTTAGCAGCAAAATGGTCATCAAAGAATATAAATAGATTACCTACTTAACGCTTATACAAACGAAGACATAAAAATATCCGCATCATATACTGTTGAATGCTTGTGGAAATCGGACTGGCAGCAAAAGAACACCTTTTTGAAACGAATCAACCCAGATCCACTCAAAGTGATGACCCTTCCCACTAACCGTCTACTCTACACCAAGTCAAAATATCGCGACTGCGACTAGGTTGTACTAGACTCACTCACGCTTATCTGCTGAATAGAGAAAATGCTCAACATGCACAGAATGTAACCGACCTATGAACGTTAACCATATCTTTGTGAACTGTCCGAATTACAAACCCCACCGAGATCAAACTGGTATGACGAACTCCCTGCAAGAGGCTCTAGGACAAGAAATTGAAAAACTGGAGCTACCATTAAATTTCTACAGATAACCAACTTAATTAATTGTATCTAAATATATCACCTAATACTTAATACTCAAATGTTCCGTAGTGCTAATGATCTAAGATATCGAAGCACACTAAACTTTAATAAATAAAAAAAAATAGTTGCAATAAGTCTCAGTTTTTTTCAGTGAAAATTATTAATGCATCGTATGTTTATTATAAAAGGTTATGGATTTATGAATAATATTCACATCGTACCGTAAATGTATGAAGAAGGAATATTTACTCCAAAAAAGTATTTACTGTTAATAAATATTTATCAATAGTTAACGAATAATGTTAGAAAAATACATTTTCATATTTAATAAATGAATAAATTGTATCCAACCAAATGAATTTATTTATAGTTAATAAATTCTTTCATCAGTGCGTAATTAAACCGCCATGAATGATTTAGCTATATTTTAGTGGAGAAACATTTTTTAACCCAGTATTCTCGCAATTTTATACTATTTCTTGCGAGAAAAAAATTACGTGATATTTGATGAGACCCCCCCCCACCTGAGATTGAGTGAGATTTTCCTCGGCCCCCTCCTCCCCTGAACACCTCACGTAATTAATGGATGCCTCTTAGTGACGAAAGATTTTTTTTAGGCCTAGCATTTGCCAAGTGGAGTGTAACGTGCGATAAGTCACTTCGTTACACTCAACCCATACAGTTTTCATATTGAATGGAATTGGCATTTACTTGGTGAAAGTTCATATTCACAACTTTATAAAGAAAAAAAAAACAAAAAATAAATAAATGAAAAAAACTAACTTTTCACAGGTTGAAATAAAAATCTATTGAGTAAACGCGTTTCGTCATAACATTGACTTCATCTCGTACTAAACTATGGTATTACACAGTGGTGGATTTATACTAGGGGCAGTCGGGGCTAGTGCCCAGGGCGGCAAATTTTCTAGGGCGGCAAAATTTGGAAAGTGAGAAAAAATTTTCTATACAATATATAATTAACTAATTCTTTTAAATAAACATTTTATCTTTCAAGAAATATAATTCAAGTATTATGTATCACATTAAAATTTTGTATATTATAATATAGGAAATTTAAGTAAAAACTATTCAAATAGTTTAATTAATTTATTTCCATAAAGGTTTGAAAAAATTAAAGTTGATATTTTTATTTTCTGAGAGAGAGAGAAAGAGAGAGAAACAGCTTTATTGTCTTATAAAATTACAAAATTTTGTCGACAAAGCACATACCTATAAAAAATTGAAAATTAAATTTAACAATGATAACTAATTAAACAAAACACACTTTCAATCGTTGAACAAAACAAGAATCTATTAAATAGAAGAACAAAATAGAAAAACATTTATCAGTCGATTATGTATAAACATATGTTAAGAATCAACATATTTGTCAACTAAACTTATTATACAGATATAAAATTTTGTATATTACAAAAAAAAACAAAACATTAATATATGTTGCTACTAAATGTGGATCTCAAGGGTCTATTTTACATTGTGAAATTCAGTTACAGAATAAAATTCTGCCACTGAGTAAAATGGTCTCTCCAAAAGAAAAGCCTTAGTTGAACTTCGGAACTTTTTGTACGTACTCAAGGATTTTAGCTCCAATGGTAGATGATTGTATAACTTTCCGGCATTGTAGGTAAAGGAGTTTTTTGTTAAGACGGAGGTGGGCGTTATTAAATAAATATCTGTATCTGAATTTCTTGTGGGATATCTATGATTTGGTCTTTCTGAAAAGTTATGAATGTGTTTGCGAACCAAACAGACGGATTCGAATATGAATAGTGAAGGAAGAGTTAGAATTTTGAATTTTTTAAAGTAGAATTCGCAATGTGTCCTTCTGCTCAGATCAAACATATAACGAACTGCTCTCTTTTGCAATCTGAAAACAGACTCAAAGTGGGAGAGGCTGCATGAAACCCAATATGGCAAACCATAACGAAGGTGTGATTCGAATAAAGAAAAGTATGTCGACAACGCAGCAGAAATTGAAAGCTCTCTAGAAACCGTTTTAATGGCGAAACATGCAGAAGATAATTTTTTTGTTAATATGTCTATATGAGTAGACCATTTGAGCGACTCATCAATATAAAGACCTAAAAACTTCGCTGAGTTCACTGTTTGAATTGTTTTATTGTTTAGGGTAACAGGTTGTAGGGTTCCTCTGTAAGACATTACTACAGTTTTATCTGTGTTGAAACAAAGTCCATTTGAATCAGACCAGGCCTTAATAGCCATCAAATCATTACTTATAATTGACTGTAAGGCTTGTATATCAGAGTTACTCCAAGTTACACTGGTGTCATCAGCAAACAAAGTAATTCTACCACTTATTTTCAAGTCCACAATATCGTTTATGAAAAGAAGAAAGAGAATTGGTCCTAAAACCGAGCCCTGAGGTACCCCACTGTCTATTGGTAGATTTATTGAATTCTTACCATTTGCTCGTACTATTTGTTGCCTGTTAGTTAGGTAAGATTTAAACCATTCTAAAGGAGAATTGGTAAATTTATGTAGTTTTTTTGAAGAATTAAAAATATTTTCAAATAATGTACGTCTTTTTGATAACAGAAACTTTTATTGATTAATGAATTTTTCTAAAATTGGAGAATTATCCAATAACACTAATTCATTTTAATTAAAAAGAACAATTTTATATTTTTGAATCAAATCAACTGTCGACTACACATGCTGCCACCTACAGTCAGTATACAATATACAAATGTAACTAGGTAGGCGTAAAAGATGGGCATATGAGCAGATGAAAAGATTCAAGAAAAATTCTCAGTTATCATTGAATTTGGTGATTTAGATAAAAGGGAAATTCGTAAACGAGCTAAACGTTTAAGAGAAATATATTGTTCAGATCTTACTAGTAGACGAATTTTTGCACTTCCATGCTCATTGCACCGAAAAAAAGATGGAAAAAAATTCACCTTCTGATCTTCTGAAACTTCTGCATTCAAACGACCTTTACACTGAGTTTCCAAACGTAGAAATCGCTTATCGAATATTTATAACTTTAGCCGTAACAAACTGTAGCGCAGAACGATCGTTTTCTTGTTTAAAACGTGTTAAAAATTACTTACGTTCTACAATGGGTGCAAATAGACTCAATAGCTTAGCTATTCTATGCATAGAATCAGATGTGTTTCAACGTTTAGATTGTGAAGATTTAATCGACCAGTTTGCAATTCAAAAAGTTAGGCGAGTTTGCCTGTGAAAAAAATTATGCAATACTATTATAAGTCGTTCTTAGTGCAAAACTTATAATTCTAAGAAAAATGCAAATATTTTTTTATATTACTATAGTATATAATAAATAATATATAATATATGAGTAAATAAAGAATAATGATAAATAAAACATAATGTATAATAAATGCTATATAATACATAATAAATTTCCTGCCATCAATTAGTTAATCTACTTCTTAAAAAATAAGATATCAAAACTATTAAAATAAAATTCATAGGCGGCATTTTCTTCAGTGCCCCAGGGCGGCACAAATTTAAATCCGGCCCTGGTATTACAAAACAATCTATTTATACGAAAATTATATCTGTTATATTAAATTTTCGTATAAATAGATTGTTTTGTGATACCATAATTTAGTACGAGATGAAGTCAATGTTATGACGAAAAGCGTTTACTCAATAGATTTTTATTTCAGTTTTCATATCGTATACTATGTTGAAGTAGTTGGTACGTAATTTCATTGTATCAATCAAATAATTTCGATGTGAATAATATTTCAGAGTTTTATTTGATATGAATTTCATATACCCAGACACAACTATAATTTCTTAAATTATGTATTTTCTATAGTAGTATATTTTGTTTGAAAGTATTTTAGAAATAAATATTTCACTTCTATATATCCTCAAGCTCAAATATAGGAAATATTCCATGGAAAGTTTTTTTTGGTCATAAGAAAACAGCAATTATCAACTCATGGTTTCGTATATATATTTATTTTATTATGAACAAAACTAAATTTGAAGTTACTTCGTTTATTATCACAAAATATTTTGAAAAATTTTAACACATTGAGTTAAGAACTGAATACATAATTATAGATTTGCGCTTACCTGTGGGAAAGAATTATTGCAGGTACCTAAATAGACAAGAGGAACACATTTCAAGAAGGGCTCATAGAGTGGATTTCCCGAATTGGTACAATTCAATGTTCTTTAGAAAAATCGTTATTGTTTGAATACACTAAATATAGGAGAAGATATCAAGTCAATCTGGTCGTTCAGCAAGATATCTTTTGCGTTATGATTGTGTTTAAAAATTTCTAATGATTCTAAGTAAGTAAGTTTGGTTCCTTTCGGTAATTTGTGCATAATTTGGAAGTTATCTATTTGTGGAAACGGGTGGTGGTTTTCACGGTAATGATTTGAAAACGTTGAATCCGTTTTATTTTTCAAAACAGATTGTTGGTGTTCTTTAAATCTTGTCTTGAACGATCGACCAGTCTGACCTATTATTCTGTATTCTGTATTTTTGGGAGTGCAGTCGAGACCACAGCACTTAGGCCCCATTGGGCCCTTTGTGCATCCTCCCCGGGAACATCACCAGCCTAGGCTCCCAACCATCCCAGTCGTTTGAAAAAGAGGGTGATTGCACCTAGAGGGGTTTCCCTCAAGGTGGCTAACATTGGCCACCCAGAATGGATTCTCGGAGTGAAAAGACAGCGGGGCATTCACAGAGGACATGTTGTACTGTCTCGTCTTCCTGTTCACAGCCTCTGCAGAGAGGTGTGTCGCTTAATCCCATATTAAATAAGGGCTTCCGAAGTTGGCAGTGTCCCGTTAAAATTCCCACGACATTGCGTAGTTTTCCTCTGGGCATCGACAGGTAAGTCATTGCTGCATCTTTATTGGGATACTTTAAAAGTTCCCTGGCAAGTCTGCAGGTGGTTGTTTCGTCCCATAGGATTTTGAATTTTTGATGGGTGTTCTCCTTCATCATTTGTGACTTTGCTGTCAGCGGTAGTAGGCTGGAAGGGCCAGGACCGAATATGTTCAGGCCGGCTGCTTTTCTAGCCAATTCGTCAGCTTTTTTGTTGCCATTGCATCTCGAGTGGCCTTTAACCCAGCACACCATAATTTGGTTTGTATGGGCTGCACCCGCAAGTGCTTGATGGCATTCCCATAGTGACTGTGAAGTTATTTTATGATTCTTCAGGGCCAGTAACGATTGTCTACTATCTGTGTAGATTTGAAAGGTTTTGTTCGTTATATTCCTACGAGCAATCTCGTTCGCGGCTATGGTTATGCCCGTTAGCTCTGTCTGAACTATGTTGGCACATTTGTCCATGGTCCACTTAAGTTGAAATCGCAGGTGTCTCGAATATATTCCACAGCCTGCTCCTTTTTCTCGCTTTGATCCGTCCGGGAAAATATTGATCGTTCCTTCATCGGAGGTCTCATTTCCACTGTTTGTGTGTATTGAGTAGGGTTTATCAAAAACAAATCGCGGGGGAATGCTGTCTGCCTTAACCTGTAGCAGGGGCATCTTGTTAGTAGCCTCAAGCCACAGGCGACGTCTAGTCTCCCCACATCCTACTTCTGGCTTTATACCAATAGTCTCAAGGCGTGCCATAGTTGCCAAGGCCACTTCTTGTAGATAAATATCATCACCTCTATTGCCCTAGTTGGTGTTGTTCGCATAGCTCCGGTCACACTTAGACACGCGGTCCTTTGTATCTGCCCAAGCTTGAGTTTTGCTGTTGCCTGTTGGCTTTTAGGCCACCAGACAACGGCTCCATAGGCTATCATCGGTCTCACGATGGCAGTATATATCCACATGACCACCCTGGGTTTCAGTCCCCCGGTTTTCCCCATGATCCTGCGGCAGTCTGACCTATATACACTCCTCTACATACATGACAAATCAACTTGTAAACTACTGAACTTTCAAATTTTGAAGTGATATCTTTTGCATTGAAAAAAAAATCCTGAGAGTTTTGTCTTAGGTTTGAAAGCAATTTTAAAATTACATTTAGGTATGACATTAGCAACTTTTTCTGTTAGAGGACCAAAATATTCAGTCATGTATGTAAAGGAGTGTAGGTATATAGGTCAGACTGGTCGATCGTTCAAGACAAGATTTAAAGAACACCAACAATCTTTTTTGAAAAATAAAACGGATTCAACGTTTTCAAATCATTGCCGTAAAAACCACCACCCATTTCCACAAATAGATAATTTTCAAATCATGCACAAATTACCGAAAGGAACCAAACTTACTTACTTAGAATCATTAAAAATTTTTAAGCTCAATCATAATGCAAAAGATATCTTGCTAAACGACCAGATTGTCTTCATATCTTCTACTATATTTAGTGTATTCAAACATTAACGATTTTTCTAAAGAACATTGTATTGTACCAATTTGGGAAATCCACTCTATTAGAGCGTAAGCGCAAATCTATAGTTATGTATTAAGTTCTTAACTCAATCTGCCCGATGATGGTCTAGTGACCGAAATTGCAATCGCAGTGTTAAAAATTTTTCAAAATATTTTGTGATAATAAACGTAGTAAATTCAAATTTAGTTTTGTTCATCATGTTAAATTATCACGTAGTAACGACGGATTCCATCAACTATTTATCTTATTATTTCAGTCTAAGAAATTAATGACTGTATTTCTCATCTCAGACGATGACTTTGGAGTTTTGGTTAACATCCTGTTCTTAAATAATCTAAGTCGGTTGGGACCAAAGATGTTTTAAACGTATCCTTCATTTCATACGATTATTAGTATGGATATTCGTTTATACTAGAATATGAACATATTGAGTCGTCTATGTCTGTCTTTAGGCAAGTTGTTTAAATGAATTCAATGTAGTACATTTCAACGTTTGATTCTTTTGTACAAGTTGATTCATCTTAACATTCGAATATTCAAAATCAATCCTCATTCTAACATTTTAAGTACCTACGAAAATTCTTTGTTGGAGTATATTTAATTAAAACTGTTGATATTAAATAATGAAGAAGAATCTTCATACCTTAATATTTCATATAACATACATATATAGTCAGGGAAGTTTCTCCTCTGTCCCTTGTTTGGTATAACTACAAAATAAATATAAAGTAACGTAAACAGTAAAGAATAATGCAGAATATATAGATAAAATTAGAATACAGATGTATGATACATATAAATATATATATATATATATATATATATATATATATATATATATATATATATATATATATATTATTATTATTATATATATATAAATATATATATATATTATATATATATATATATATATATATATATATATATATATATATATATATATATATATATATATATATATATATATATATATATATATATATATATATATATATATATATATATATATATATATATATTATATATATATATATATATATTTATATATATATATATATATATTTATATATAGAAACGCTTTGTATTATCGGGAATTTATTTTACAGCTTAAAAATAAATATTGAGTTGAAAAAAAGACAAAGAGATTATTGAGTCTACAGACCACATTCCCGATAATACAATGCGTTTCTATATTATACAGATTGGTCGAAATTATTAAGTATTACTATATTTATATATATATATATATATATATATCTAAATATAAATATCTAGATATATAATATATATATATTTATATATTTATATAATTATTTATTCGAATTGTTGTTGCCTGTGATCTATTTTTAATCTCTTGATAATTATTAGCGATAACAGGCTGGTTGAATCTTAAAAAACTCGATTTTATTAAAAAGTTGACGTTTCACTACGATATTCGTAATTGAAATTTCTTTGACATTTATTGATTTGAAAAAATTTTTGAAAAAAACAAGGCTGCTTTGTCTTGCTAATTATTTATTACATGCTATTCAGTCTAATATTTACATTCAAAATAGTTATCATTAGATGGTAAGGGAAACCAAAGAAACCTTTACCTACGTAATGTTTGAAAATAAAAATAATAGGGTACTATTTATCTAACAACAAAGAAATTAGTCATGGGAAAACATTAAAGATGTGGAGTAGAATTATCGGTATAGTACGTTTATATGGAAGCAGCCGTTGACACGTGTTTCGGACTCTTTGGTCCTCATCAGAACGGCGTAGCCAAGCATTGGATTGAAAATTTGGAGATGAAAATAGTACAACAAACAAACAATTGTGTGATTGTCTTCCGTATCAGAGGATTTTGTTTGTTGTACTATTTTCATCTCCAAATTTTCAATCCAATGCTTGGCTACGCCGTTCTGATGAGGACCAAAGAGTCCGAAACACGTGTCAACGGCTGCTTCCATATAAACGTACTATACCGATAATTCTACTCCACATCTTTAATGTTTTCCCATGATTAATTTCTTTGTTGTTAGATAAATAGTACCCTATTATTTTTATTTTCAAACATTACGTAGGTAAAGGTTTCTTTGGTTTCCCTTACCAACTAGTGATAACTATTTTGAATGTTAATATTAGACTGAATAGCATGTAATAAATAATTAGCAAGACAAAGCAGCCTTGTCTTTTCAAAAAATTTTTCAAATCAATAAATGTCTAAGAAATTTCAATTACGAATATCGTAGTGAAACGTCAACTTTTTAATAAAATCGAGTTTTTTAAGATTCAACCAGCCTGTTATTGCTAATAATTATCAAGAGATTATATATATATATATATAGTATAATATTATATATAATATATATATATATATATATATATATATATATATATATATATATATATATATAGAGGAGAAGGTGGTAATGTGACCCCCCATTTTGTTTTTAGCTTATAATATTTGAAATAATAGGTCTATAAATTGATATTATTCGTTAAAAGATTTAGCAATTATCTATTCATTTGTGTTTGAGTTTGTATTTGATGAAATCCAATTAATTTGTTGTGAAAATTTATTATTTTGAAAAAGTACAAATTCAACTAATTGAGATATGAAGAGGGTATTATGACACCCTGGGGACCATATTAAAAGTACGAAAAAATTAACGACAAAAATCGCAGATATAGTGCTCTCCTTCAGGCCCCGCACAGGCGTTATGAGCCCACAGAAGGCAACTTTGGCATTGTATCCACTCTTCGCCTCGTCGATCATCGGAGTAAGCAGTGTCGCCAGAAAAATACAATTTACATCTTCATTTTCGGCAGGCCTATCTGCTTGCAGATTGTCTCCATAATCTGAGTTATCACTGCTATTGCTCCTGATTTCATGGTCATTCGAGCCTGTCACTCTCATTAGAGCTGATCGATTCACGTCCGCGAACATGCCCTCTACCCCTGCTACGTCCACGTACTTGTCCTCGTCCTCGTCCTCTTCGAGTTTCTGCTAATTGCAAGGATTCCGACAACTGGTTTTTGTAAGGAGAAGACGTTATAACCTTTGCAGTCGTAGTTTTTCTTCCTCTGTTAGAAATCTTCCGTTTGACGCCAGGAACTGGAAGGGTCTTCATGTCTTCTGACTGGCTTTCGACAGTTTCGTCTTCTAAAATGTCAATAAATTCTTTAGCCGCCTCGCTATGGAATCCATGTGCACGAGCTTGTGACGTACCCATTAGCATACACTATGAAAATACAACATAGTATCAATTCAGAAAATGGTCTAACCAAGCTCTGCCTGACATGTTATATCAGCAGTTGTTCGCTATGTTATATTTCAAGGCTAGCCTGTAAGCAAGCCCGCTAGACATCCTGTCTAGTCAATCCATAAAATTTCGCCTCCATGTACAATATATAGTCCAGTAAACGTTTCTCTAAATGAGGTGGCAAGATAGGCTTCCTTCCAAGTGGTTTATTCACTATCACGTCTATAGATTCTCCAGTATCTTTTACCAAGACGTCTCAACGTAGATCTAGGGACAGCAAAAGCTTTTACTGCTTTTTTATAATCGATAGTTTTTATTCTCGGACGACTTGAAACAGCTTGTTTCGTTTTTTCTGGATCCATGTTTTTTTAATTTTTTTCGGTGTAGGCGTTA
>JARQZK010000729.1:287500-317500 GCA_030704885.1 Cynegetis impunctata
AATACGCGTTTTCCATTATTTTTAATTTTGGAACCCTTTTCTTAGGAGGCTGCTGTTTCTTTTTAGTTTCCATATTCCTTATCTTCTTTTTCTTTCTTAATTGCCATGAGAGTGGCCTTATATGGACTGGATGTTAGAACTGTTGCTGTTCCTTTCTTCGGCTTAGTTTCTCTTTTGATAATCCTATTGACCTTGGGTACAGGAACAATTTCACGTGGAGTAACAGCAAATGAAGTGGACTTCTTGTTTAGTGGACTGTTCAAATTTGAAGTTGTTTCTAGGGCACCAGCTGATGAAGTGCTGGGAATAGACGGATCAAATGTGGCAAAAGGAAGCCCTCAAGTTCTATGCAACATACATTGCGGGCATAGTGGACACATTCGCGGGTAAAGTGGCCACGGCTGTTGCCACTTTGCCCTCTAGCACTAGTATTTTCTAAATACAATATTTCACGTACAACCCGTTATAGTATCTACTGTTGAGACATATGAATTCAAAGCTAGAAACATGTTGTTTTGCACGATTGATGTACAATTTACTTCACCTAGGCCTACAATAAACTGAAGCGAAACATGTGATGCCCTTACCTAACATCACAGGGTCAAAAAAGTGGAAAATTTGCGATATCTCGGTGAACTAGCGTCTGAGCGGCACCAAACTACAACACAATAACAACGGCTACCGGGCGAGTAGTTGAGACTATTGATGCGAGGCTGCAGCACTATACAGGGAAGAAAACTTCAAGTGGCAACTTTGCCCGCAGTGGCCATTATGCCCACCATTCCCCTACTGAAAATTTTATGTTAAACTTATATACCAAGATTTCAGTATTTCATTATATCCGAAGAAGCCACCGTGTGGTGAAACGTCGCTTCATAGAGTCAAATATAATAACCGTTCAAATCAAACATGTATTTTTCTAATAATATTGATTTCTAATTGTCAAATAATTTTCTTCATATATCTGATATATTATTTACTTCGTTTAACAAATATATTTTGCATATTCATTTCTGTTGGAAAAAATGTTAAAAGTTGTAGTATTATTAGGAACAATTTTACAAAAATTATTCTCATAATGTAACAGGAACATCATGCTGTCATTCATTTCGTGAAGAAATTGTAACATCATCTAAAACATTATCATTATTTATCCATCAATATAAGTACTTTCCAGGTTCAAACTTTCTAAAAGTAATAAATTTTTATAATTATTAATTTTAAAATTTCATGTGCCTGTTATATATATTTGATAAACAAATAAACTTCGTAATATTATTAAGAGCGGCCTTTTGTAAATGTTCGTCGATGATTAATCAAGTCAAACGAGTCTTGCTTGGGAAATCTGGTATGTTGGGGAACAGGGCAGGATTAGGCTTGTCTAGAAGCAAGAACATTCCATTCCGAACCCATTTTTAACCAGTTAATTGTTCATATATTTCAGATTGAACTTCATAATATACCATTCTTCAGATATGTGATAAAATTTTACCAATAATAATTGCTGTTCATACTAGGGTTTTAATAGTCATTTAAAGATAAACCCGGGGCAAAGTTCAGTAAGATAATATTGTACTATCGACTGAAATTCACATAGGTTTGTCATTAGACTATTGAAACCAGTAGCAAGTCATTTGTGTTTTCCATATAATCGGTGGAAAAGTTTTTGAAGATCTTAATAGTTGGTTATTTACATAATTATCCTTTACGAGTTATTGTCTAAATATTGATTTTGATTATTCGAAATCAACATATTGCATTAGTATAATATATGCAATAGTATATAGTAATAGATTTTAATATGTATTAAAAATATATTTGAATTCATTGTTCACACAATTTCTAATGGAATATGAATTCTTTCAAGTTTATCCTTTAACAACACTTGGACAATCTCTTGAGGCAGCTGGTAAACGATCATGTAATCTCGATTAATTTGGACCTATGCATAATGAATGAGCCTTTCAACAAAAAAAGACATCCTGATGATTTTCATTGACAAACCATACATTTTCAACAAAATATATTGATACCATATCATTCATTTTATAAATTAATTTAAAGGAGCTAAATATTATTTTCTGTTTCAAACTCATCTAATTTTTATATCTATAACATAAACTCGATGGGTGTTTTTCAAAATATTTTAAGATAACATTCTCTTCATTATCTTCTGAAGTTCCTCCATAGATATTTCTTACAGATTGTACAACATAAAAAACACAAGAATCTATGTTGCAAAACAAATGTCTAGAACAACAACAATATATTTATATATAAATTGTTATTTATCTTTTATTAGCTATAACATAGTATTGATGTTCGAGAACCAATTTTATTCATAAGTTAACATCTAGTCATGAAATTCGTGACTTTTCAAACACTTTTGAACGAACAACATTACTTTGACATTTAGAATAAAAATTTATAAAAATACTGCAGATACAAAAACAACTAATATATAAATATAAATACATACATACATATATATATATATATATATATATATATATATATATATATATATATATATTCCTAGATATTAACAAAAAACTATACATACAGTGTGGATTATAGATACTGCTGGAAAAAATGATTTTCGATAAGTTAACCGATACTAAATCATGTGCAATAAGCAGTATTATTGTGGAGAACATGGTTTGCCTACAGAAAAAAATAAAAATGACAGGGGCAGAAAGAGCTAAGTAACGGTGGGATTAAAATGCTATTAGATATAAGTTCAGGAATAATAAATTTCTAAACGAAGCTAAGTTCAGAGTAATAAGAGCCAGTTTCATGAAAATTTTTCAATTACACAAGACAACATAACTTTATGTACTAATGTGAAATGTATTCAAGAAATTATGTCAATAAAAAATTGCCTATTTTCTTCAGAGATGTATGGCAGCATGTTCCGTAGGTTTTTTTTTGCTTCACTGACAGATCCCTCTGCAGGCAAAGTGGAATAAAGAGAACTGATGTGATCGACAATAACATAAAAAAAATATAAGAATATAAATATAAAATATAACACTGACAATAGCAATATGACAACTGAACAGACTGGCACTTAGTTCCAATAGACTTTCAACCGCACCGCTCGTACAACTAGGGCGTTCTTTGAGGAAGTGTCGGAACTTCTAGGAACGGAATTGGCACTTAGCTCTTATAGATACGGACTACCGCTTGCACATAGACCCCAAATTTCACAAAAAGTGTGTTTGCTCAAATTTGGCCTTTGACAAAAAATTATTCATATATATATATATATATATATATATATATATATATATATATATATATATATATATATATATATATATATATATAGGTATATATAGGTATATATATATATATATATATATATATATATATATATATATATATATATATATACATCTCAATTGAGATTAATTGAAATATTCTATAAAATTAGGGAGAATTCGTTCAACTCTAAAATATAGTTAAATTTTCAGGATTCTCTTGAAGTCGTCCCTGCAACAGTCACTCCGGTGGGCTGGTCCAGCGTTCGCCGCAAGGGGTCTGCTCTTGTTCTTAAGCAAACATTTAAGAAACTTTTTCTTTTTAATGTATTTGTTTATAGCAGTTAACATGGCTAACCGGCTGTATTTGAAAAAGACCAAAATGATCACCATGTTCTTCATTTGGTTGAGCACTGATTGAATAAAATTAATATCGAACTAATATCATAATCAAGCGAAAATGAAAATAGTTGAATTTTTTTTGTTTGTTGCTATAATACATATTTAATTTCAGCAATACGAAAAAATGCTTTTGTACTAAAATAACCAAACAACTTAATATTTTTATAATAAAAATAATAAGTAAAAAGAAATTGACCTATACACAGAATGAAATTAAATATTACATATACGTGGTTACCATTTGACGATAGCCATCATAGTATACAAATATATATAAATATATATATATATATATATATATATATATATATATATATATATATATATATATATTTATTTATTCGAATTGTTGTTGCCTGTGATCTATTTTTAATCTCTTGATAATTATTAGCAATAACAGGCTGGTTGAATCTTAAAAAACTCGATTTTATTAAAGAGTTGACGTTTCACTTCGATATTCGTAATTGAAATTTCTTTGACATTTATTGATGTGAAAAAATTGAAAAAATAAGGCTGCTTTGTCTTGCTAGTTATTTATTATATGCTATTCAGTCTAATATTAACATTCAAAAATGCTATCATTAGATGGTAAGGGAAACCAAAGAAACCTCTACCTACGTAATGTTTGAAAATAAAAATAATAGGGTATTATTTATCTAACAACAAAGAAATGAGTCATGGGAAAACATTAAAGATGTGGAGTAAAATTATCGGTATAGTACGTTTATATGGAAGCAGCCGTTGACACGTGTTTCGGACTCTTTGGTCCTCATCAGAACGGCGTAGCAAAGCATTGGATTGAAAATTTGAAAATGAAAATAGTACATCAAACAAAATCCTCTGATACGGAAGACAATCACCCTCATTGTGGTTTATTGTTTGAACTCTCCGGTATGGGAGATTTGGTCAAACTTTGCCACGGAGGCGATTAATGCTATCCGCGAGAACTAAGAACGAGTAAATAAACAATAACAAAGAAATTAGTCGCGGGAAAATATTAAATAGGTAGAGCAAAATTATCGGTATAGTTCGTTTATATTAAATTCTAAATAAATAAAAAATTTCATTAAAAACGGCTACTTCCATATAAACGAACTATACCGATAATTTTGCTCTACCTATTTAATATTTTCCCGCGACTAATTTCTTTGTTATTGTTTATTTACTCGTTCTTAGTTCTCGCGGATAGCATTAATCGCCTCCGTGGCAAAGTTTGACCAAATCTCCCATACCGGAGAGTTCAAACAATAAACCACAATGAGGGTGATTGTCTTCCGTATCAGAGGATTTTGTTTGTTGTACTATTTTCATTTTCAAATTTTCAATCCAATGCTTTGCTACGCCGTTCTGATGAGGACCAAAGAGTCCGAAACACGTGTCAACGGCTGCTTCCATATAAACGTACTATACCGATAATTTTACTCCACATCTTTAATGTTTTCCCATGACTCATTTCTTTGTTGTTAGATAAATAATACCCTATTATTTTTATTTTCAAACATTACGTAGGTAGAGGTTTCTTTGGTTTCCCTTACCATCTAATGATAACATTTTTGAATGTTAATATTAGACTGAATAGCATATAATAAATAATTAGCAAGACAAAGCAGCCTTATTTTTTCAATTTTTTCACATCAATAAATGTCAAAGAAATTTCAATTACGAATATCGAAGTGAAACGTCAACTCTTTAATAAAATCGAGTTTTTTAAGATTCAACCAGCCTGTTATTGCTAATAATTATCAAGAGATTATATATATATATATATATATATATATATATATATATATATATATATATATATATATAAATATATATATATATATATATATATATATATATATATATATATATATAAATATATAAATATATATATATATATATATATATATATATATATATATATATATATATATATATATATATATATATATATATAAAAGTAAATTTTATCGGGAGAGGAGTCAGATACCAAGATTTATATCCTTAGTCTTTGTTTCTCGATATTTCGTCCATTTTTTGTGGACTTTTTCAAGAGATAGACATGGAATGTGGTCAAGATTTAAAATTGACAAAATATCTATAAATAAAGACTAAGGATATAAATCTTGGTATCTGACCCCTCTCCCGATAAACTTTTCTTTTATAAATTTAATTGAATTTCCTTATATATATATATATATATATATATATATATATATATAATTATATATAAATATAATATATATATATATATATATATATATATATACTAGGACATTGAATTTTTCTTGGGAATATTGGTTCAACATTGGTAGTTAAAACTCCATAAATTTTTTGTTTATATTATATTAAAACGTTTCGACCAACATATGTAGTCTTCTTCAGTTTGGAATTACTTTAATCTACGGGAACAGAAAAATTGCACTTTTTAAAATTACGGACAGGTGATTATTTTTTTGAAAAAACTTACCAAAAAAGGAAATCTTCACTATGACATTTATACTTTTCTAAGTCATAGTGAAGATTTCCTTTTTTGGTAAGTTTTTTCAAAAAAATAATCACCTGTCCGTAATTTTAAAAAGTGCAATTTTTCTGTTCCCGTAGATTAAAGTAATTCCAAACTGAAGAAGACTACATATGTTGGTCGAAACGTTTTAATATAATATAAACAAAAAATTTATGGAGTTTTAACTACCAATGTTGAACCAATAGAAAAATTCAATGTCCTAGAATATAGTGAAACGGTTCAAGAAATTTGAGAATTTTCAAGTATATATATATATATATAAACTTTCAATATTTTTTAACTATTTTTTAACTATTCAATTTTTGAAATTTTATAAATGTCATAATAATTTAATAATGTTTTCGAAAATTTCACAAATTTGGCGAAAAAACAAATTTTGTCATAAATTGTATTTTTCGCTTTAATTTGTCATTAATGAATGAACATGTACATCTTCAGTTGTGGCGAAATAATTGGGAATAAATATTAGTATAACTCACATTTATATAAAAAGTTTATTTTCACTAAAGAATCATTGCTAACTATCTCAGTATAAGAGAGAATGTTTATAATAATATTTTGTTTTTAGTCTATACTTTATGTAATAAATATTTTAATAACTTTTCCTTCAAAGGTAACATGTAAACGATAGATTAGCATTTCATATTATCATCACATCTTAAAGGCATTATTTATATCATTTTGAACAGATTAGTAAAACACATGATCAGGGAAACTTGAATCGGTTCTTTAGATACTCCGTATTATAATTCCGTGATGTTATATGCACCACTATTATCTGTGTTAGTGTTTGATGTGTTGCAGCGCATTATGAACATTCGGTGCCCTTGCTTGAATTAGTAATTCTGTGGATAAAAATATATGTCTCATTGTGCGTATCAGTTTTCGATTGCTAATCTTATCATTTAATTTTAAAAATTGAATTACGCTTTCGTGACGCCTTAAGTAGTAGTTCAATCTATAATCTTCATATAAATATACCTATTCACTTTATAATTGCATTTATTCGTTCAAGAGGTTCTATCTGTATGTAATATATTTGAAAAATATTGTGCTTGTTTATTGACAATGAAATTGAATTGGTACCTACACCTAAACATTTTTATAATTCCGTCGGAATTCAAGATTATTACTGCTTTGGGTTACTATCCACGTCCGATCACGTGATTGTAAGCACAGTTGTTTTCCTGCTATTGCGCAGGTTGAAAGTTTGATATGGATATGAGTAATGGTATTTCCCCCATTGCTTTGTAGACCTCATTTATTATAAAATGCACTGATTAAATTCTGTATTCTAAGGTTCACGCGCACTTATCGGAAGCGTCGCGAGACGAAGCGTCATTTAGCTGATGTCCGCGCACTTGGCCGAAGCGTCGCGTCACTTCTCGAACAGCTCGGCAAGAATTTCATTTATTACAGCATTTGAAAGAACGCAGTACGTTGTCTGTTGAGGAACGATGAGCAGTTCGTCAGAAGAGGATCTTCTTGTATCAAGTTTAATTGTCACTATGGAAGAAGGAAAAACAAGAGGAAATGCTGGGTTCCTAAAATAAATCAAAATAGAGACACTTACGGTTAATTTCATCATTTCTTTAATGATCTTATACAAGATGAAGAATTTTCAAATATTTCTGTATGTCAGAGGGAGAGGTTTTTGAACTATAAACTGAAAAATAGGACAAGAATCAAGAAGTATTAGAATCTTCTCGACGCCTGTGACCGCGCATTGAGGCGAAGCGTCAAGAGAAATGACTCCTAGTTGGTCCGAAGAGAATTCGCGCGTCGACTGACGCGCCTCTTCGGTTCGCGACGCCGTAGTGCGCAGGCTGCCATTGAAACTAATGTAAACTTCTCGGGCGAAGAATCCACAATTTTCTTCGCGACTCTTCCGTTCGCGACGCTTCCGATAAGTGCGCGTATACCTTAAAGGTATACGCGCACTTATTTATTTCAGCATTTGAAAGAACGCAGTACGTTTCTTGTGAGGTACGATGAGCAGTTCTTCAGAAGAGGATCTGCTTGTATTAAAATCAATTGTCACTATGGAAGAAGAAGAAAAAACAAGAAGAAATGCTGGGTTCCTAATATAAATCAAAATAGAGACACTTCCGGTTCATTTCATCATTTCTTTAATGATCTTATACAAGATGAAGAATTTTCAAATATTTCTGTATGTCAGAGGGGAAGATTTTTGAACTACAAACTGAAAAATAAGACAAGAATCAAGAAATATTTGAATCTTCTCGACGCCTGTCACCGCGCATTGAGGCGAAGCGTCAAGAGAAATGACTCCTAGTTGGTCCGAAGAGAATTCGCGCGTCGACTGACGCGCCTCTTCGGTTCGCGACGCCGTAGTGCGCGGGCTGCCATTAAAACTAAAGTAAACTTCTTGGGCGAAGAATCCACAATTTTGTTCGCGACGCTTCCGTTAAGTGCGCGTATACCTTAAAGCTATTGCCGATGCCGGACAAAAATTTAAAAACCCCGGACATTTCTGTGAAATTTGGTTTTTCCCCGTAAATTTTTTTTTTTAATAAAATAAAACATCGACCGTCGTGTATATTTTAATTTTTTAATTTATTTAAACTTTGAAACGCTTGTTTGCCATATAAACAGGATAACAAAAAACAAATAAAATTCTATTATACACAGTTTACAGTTTTCTCTTTTTTTTTTGGTATATTCAAATAAAAAACAACTCATGACGATAATTTTTGGTAGATCAAAAATCAAATAGACTAGATTATAAATTGTAATAGCAAATTATAGGATAGGTCATCTAGTTCGGTTAGATAGGTTAGGTACCCAAAAGTCTAAATTATTTATTAACTGTGAGGATGGTCCTAGGTCCTCTAAATGAAACACAAGGTTCTACTCTTAAATCTTCTTTATTGGGAGGTTCATTCATACTCTTGATGGCTTAAAGACTCTCGTAGGACTGACGATCGGATCCGCGACAATATTTAGCGGAGGTTTGTCTTAGTAGAGTCAGCACTTTAAGGTTTACTTAATATAACGAATATGTGGAATAGCAACAATTCGGGTTTATCGGTCTAGAAATAATGCGATGATCCGTGGAACTGTCGCAACACTTCCTGTATAATGACCTCGACTAAATGGGCGAATTAACATATGAATATTACAAAAGTATCTTATCACTACACCTCCCCTGGTAGAGTAAAAAAAAAGAAAAAAAATTTTTAAAATGACTTTTTCTTTTTTTTTCAACTTATTTTAATAATTTTTTTTTGCTGCTATTACATTAATTCTATTTTCATTATTGAAAATTAACTACACTATTTTACACAATTACTAAGTCATTTTCTTCAAAATTACACATATTAGGTGTACTGCGCTGATCGTAAGAATATTTCTTTTACATTTTGTTTAAATTAAATTTTGACGTTTGAGTTCCAAAGGGAAATTATCAACTGAATACAGAGGATCACATTTTCATAGGTATTTGAAGCTAATAGTTTAGTATGAGTTGTAGGTGAGTCATTAATAGAACATTTTTCAAGAAAGAACTTTTTTATATTTGCCTTTTTTAAATAAATAGGATAGCTCAAGTATTTCTTTATTCGAAGCTGCAGCTGCTTTTCCTTTAATAATTATTAATTCATATATATATTGCTTTGTGCCCACAATATTTTTACAGTCTTTCAGCGGCGCGCGAAGCTTAGACGCTGAGCAAGAATCTGTACATTCAAATTAAATTATTTTTCATATATCTTCTTAGATAAGGCTATCATTAACAAATTTAAATTTCTTCTTACTGTTCATTTATTCATTATATGAGTATATCAAGCTTGATTGGTTTTAATTGTGTTAAATGTTTAGGTTTTTTCAATAATTACACTAGTCCTGGGTGATCAGTCCTGGTAGACTTAGTGAAATTTTTGTTACCTCATTTAAAGATGGCTCATATAACTCAATGCCATCAATTAATTGGTGTACCTTATCGGTGGTACCGTCAGGTTTTGGCAGCAAGCTGATTGCTGTTGTGAAACTAAAATGTTCTTCCATTTTTTGGATATTACTAATTGAATTAGGATTACTGTAATTACGATCAGCGTCAGTATCTAACTTACTATTTAAATTTAATTCTAAAATTTCTGCATTTTCTTTATTAATATCTTTGAAACGTAGTTGCAATATTGAACTTGACTCTTTGACTTTGTATTTAATTCTACTAATTAAATCATTGATTGAGATAATAATTTCTATATGTAATTCTTTTGTAATTGTATTTTTAAATAAAATTGTTCAACTAAAGTTTCAAAATATTTTTCAAATTCAGAAAGTTCACTTATCTTATAGGACGTAAAAACTTCGTCTTTTCGTATCTGTCATCCTTTAGTAGTCCTTCGGCATTCGTAATCGTCACTATTCACTTTAGTTGTACTTTTTCACTTTTTCACATAAGGCACTTAGTTTGTCTTATTAGTTAATTTTTTTTTTCAATCACTATTTAGTTTTTATTAACACATATCTGAATATCTATTCTGTACGATTTATTTCCTGGCACTGCTGTATAAATTGTGATGATTTTTGGTTTTCAGATCCAGCTGTTTCCAGTACTATTACTTTTTTTTTATTCCTGTCGCTATTCTTTTTTTCTTTTCTTCAACTTCATTGTCGTCCTGGTTTCACACGATACTTTTTTTTTTTCAAAAACCGAAGCCGATATCACAACACCTTCAGCATAATTTTTGTTTTGTTTCTTCAATTGCCTCTTATAATGGCACTGGCAGGATCGCCATGTGAGGATGGTCCTAGGTCCTCTAAATGAAACACAAGGTTCTACTCTTAAATCTTCTTTATTGGGAGGTTCATACTCTGGATGGCTTAGAGACTCTCGTAGGACTGACGATCAGTGTTGCCAGACAGGAAAATTTTTACGTATCGAATCGTGACTAAAAATCGTACTAGATTCATGTACTGCGTACTAGATCATCATGTGGTCTAGATGACGTGTTAGTGTTTTATTATTTTTTTTAATAGGTTGTGTAGGGAAATTGATTCAAAATTAAAGTCCAACTACCAACATTATATAATTTTTAATGGAACACAAAAAAATACAAAAAATAAATTATTTAACGAAAATATGGACTAAAAGTTATTTTTGGTTCATCATGGTTCACTCAGGTTCACTGATGATATTGGGGTTTGCGCTTCAATAAACTATCACTTGGTTGCCAAGAGTAGCATGTCTCATTCCCTAATAATTCTTTGGCATGTAAAATAGAATCACAAGTATCTACATCTAGTCGATTTCTTGTTTTTGTTTTCATTAGGTTCAACTGTGATACGCGTAGTGATCGAGAAATTGCAAAAAAAGGCGGCGATAACAGATTTCGTTGATATTGAGATGGAGAAACTGTTTGAAAATGAGAATTCATTTAGTTATTTCAGACTTTTTGAAGCTGTTAGGGGTTGCGGCTAGAGGGGTAGTGATATCAAACTCATTTGAACACCCTTATTTGTCCCCCTTTCAACAAAATTTGACCCATCCGAGCGTTTTTTCCATCTCAAAGATCCAAATTCGGCGTGTGAAAGTTATTGATGCAATACTGAGTCACTCTGTATATTAATAAAGCGATGAAAAAAAATACACTCATGCAGGAAATTGAATTGCCTTTCCAACAAGGTGCTGCTCGACCCATTTTTCCTATTCAAAAATGAAAGCTGTTAGGGGTTGCGGCTAGAGGGGTAGTGATATCAAACTCATTTGAACACCCTTATTTGTCCCCCTTTCAACAATTTGACCTGTCCGAGCGTCTTTTTGTTATTCCATCCCAAAGCTCAAAATTCGGAGTGGAAAGTTATGGATGACCCATCCTATATGTACACACCATAGATATATATTATATATAAGTACAGATATATTATATTAAGATTTCTATGGTACACACATACACATGCTTGTAGTGTCAGTGGTAAATAATGCTTAATAATACGAATAGCTTGTTGCTTGCTATCAGCTATCATCGAAGTTCGACGAGTATCGAGTTTTCGTCTGTTATTGTTGTAATTTTGGGAAAATAAAATTTATTTGAAAACGTATTAGAATTGCTGGCGGCGTACTAGCGTACCAGATTTCATAAAATAGTACTAGATCTGATACGAACGTATTAGCACTGGCAACACTGCTGACGATCGGATCCGCGACAATATTTAGCGGAGGTTTGTCTTAGTAGAGTCAGCACTTTAAGGTTTACTTAATATAACGAATATGTGGAAATTCAGGGTGGCCAGATTGGGCGATTTATCGCAAATTGGGCTACTTTTAAATTTAAATTGCGACTAGAAATTTGCCAATATCGCAAGTCGCAAATTGGGCGATTTTTTATGCCGTGAATTGCGCCTTCACACTCTGTACTCTGTTAATATTTAGTCACTTATCGTCTCGACGATATTTGCAATCGATTATCGATTTGATGTATTCGATTCACTTTATTCAGCACTGGTTGGCTTTTGTGGTGGCATCACTGAGTCAACCACTGTCACTTGCTCTTGCTAAGAAGAAACATAAATGCTGCCTGTAGGGAAATGTCAAAGCACGGTATATTCTATATACCGTAATGTTTGGTGAATCAGTCCCTGATAACCCTATTATTTTTAGGAGGAAGATTATAGATTTAAAAAATGCAGACAACTAATTCATGTTTAAAGATTTAGCTCTATTTGCATTTATTTTTCTAAGGTTACCGTTATCGAATGCATTTGTAGAGAGGATATTTTCATTGATGAATATTGTTAAATGTAAAATTCGAAAAATATGATGTTAAATTCAGTTGTGTCTTTTAGATCTCACTTAGCAATAAATGACATTTACTGTAAAGAATTTTAGGGCCTAGCAAAGCTATTTATGCAAAATTTAATTCCGATATGTATCTGCAGCAAAACCAATCCACAAATTCAACCACGGACAAAGATGATGATGATGATGTAATGATGTCTTGTGAACATATGAAAATAAAGATATTTGTGGTTTTGATTGTAATAGTAATTCAAGTAAAAAGTCCCGAAAAAACCTACTATTGTTTTTTGGACGAGTGGGCAACATGTGCGTATTTTTCGTGCGATTGCCGAAAAAAATCATTATTGCGATTTTGGGCGACAAATTGGCAACAAAACGCGTATGAAATAACTGCTAGAATAAGTAAATTTTATATGCAAAAACACTTGTTACCAATATTTCCCCGTTTGCGACATGTCGCAACCACGGTTGCGCTTTTGGGCGACAAATCAGCGTCTAAAGTGCGACACGGCTCTGAAAAATCTGGCAACCCTGTGTGGAATAGCAATAATTCGGGTTTATCGGTCTAGAAATAATGCGATGACCCGTGGAACTGTCGCAACACTTCCTGTATAATGACCTCGACTAAATGGGTGAATTAACATATGAATATTACAAAAGTATCTTATCACTACAAACTATAAATCAAAAGTAAGTAACAAGTTTTAATTTTAACGAGATCAAGTTCTTTTTACTAATTCAACTTAACTTGGAATTTTTCAGACTTGCCAATTTTTCCCAAAATGTCTTCATTTTTCATCATGAATTTTTAAAAGTCGGAAAAGCGTATGTGTATTTAGCAAGTTTCTCTCCTCCATTGCTGCGACCCTAGCGAAAAAATCACTCTACATTAGCATTGTGAGCTGGTATACAAAAATATTACTATGCAATTTTGAGCAGTTTAGAATATAGATATTTCGAAAATATTCGGGTACAACTGGTTTGCATTTAATAGCTCATCTCCGTCACTGACGGAAAAATTTGTCCGGGTTTCACCCGGACATATTTTGAAAGTCCCGTCCGGACGCCCCCTAAACTAGGACAAATCCGGGGAAACCCGAACGGATGGCAACCCTAATCGTACCTCACAAGTCAACGTACTGCGTTCTTTCAAATGCTGAAATAAATGGAACTCTCGCCGAGCCGTTCGAGAAGTGACGCGACGCTTCGGTCAAGTGCGCGGACATCAGCTAAATGACGCTTCGTCTCGCGACGCTTCCGTTCGCGACGCTTCCGATAAGTGCGCGTATACCTTAAAAGATTGGAACGAATGGTACGTACTATTGTGTGTTATTGAGATCGGACATTGTTTCAAGTTGAATTCGAAATAAATTTGTTGCCGTTTAATTGATTTCTACGATTCGTGGAGAATTAGATTAGGTAAGATTATGCATACTTGAAAAATATATCTTCAGTAGTTGTATCTTTTATCAATTTCATTACTCATTATTGATAAGCTTATATAAAATGGCTACCGAGAAGTACGCCCCATTCAATACAAATTAGATTGAAAAAATATTGTATAAGAATACTAGTTTGTAATGTCGTTTTTATATTAGTACTTCAATGATATAATATTGTTTTATTGAGTATCAGTCAATTGTCGATAAATTGTGATTTTATACGTTAGTTCAATTTACTTAGCAAAAAACTACTTGCTTTCTAGAAATTTGTGATAGGTATGTGAAATAATTGAAATTGCATTACACTTCTGGATTACACACTTCTCGTATAACCCCATAAATAAATTATATAAAAATGGTATTAGTTTTTAGAACATAAGTGGCATATGGTGGAATTCTCACCAAAGAAGCAATAATATATATTTTCACGATTCCTTATTATATTATGTAATTTGATTTTCAATTATAGGAGGATGGAAGAGAATTTCGGTGATTTGAATCTTCAAGATAAAAAGGATATAAATATCCTTCTGCTGGGTGAGACGGGAGTTGGAAAATCAACCTTCATTAACTCTTTGGCTAATTATTTACATCATCAAGATTTAAAGAAAGCTAAGAAGAAACCTCTATTTCATTTAATACCTTGTATGTTTAATATAACGGATGAACAAAATAAACTGCATTCAATTTCGGTTGGGAAGGATTCTAACGAATATCAACAGGTGAGTTACTAGGAACTTATAATTCACAAGTACTGATCTACCTAAATTTAATAACGTTCCCAGAATTGTTTGAAAACCATTCTGAAGGAAATCCTATAATTCTTCTGAAATTTGTGGAAACCTGTCAGTAAATTGTTGCGATGGAACTTATGTCTTATTATTCCTGAGACTTTATTGTGATAGTGAAAAACTGGGTTTCAATATTTTATATTGGTGCCCCCATTTCTCAAATGAGATGATATTATTTTTGTATTGTATTTTAAAGGTTTACATAGAACAGAACATAAAAAAAAAATTGACACTTATGAAAATATGTTGGTATTTCGATGTTAATATATATGTATATATATATATATATATATATATATATATATATATATATATATATATATATATATATATTTATTAACCAGAAAAAATATCACAAGAAGTATGAGGTGAACTAGTCACCTGTACAACATTACATGTAATATTCCTACAGAAGTGAACTTAGTCACTTGTACATAGGCTGGCCAACTTAAAACTAATACAAAAAATAAAAAATAAAATAAAAAATAAAAAAGAATATATATGTAGTAACATTTTCTTTTGGCATCAACTGCCAAAGTGAAAGCAAATGGTTCTTATGTAATCTTGTTCAATGGTTTTTCAGACATTAAAATTAATATTGCAAGTGTGTAACCAATGTGGATAAAATATTATCTTGAAAGTACTTATGAGATTATTTAAAAACCACAAACAAAAATGAAAAGGTTTTTAGTTTGAAGGCAAGTGTTTTATTACTACATTTAAATATATATATTTTATATATATATATATATATATATATATATATATATATATATATATATATATATATATAATATATATATATATATTTATATACTAGCTGACCCGGCAAACGTTGTTCTGCCATATAAATTATTTTTATCTATTCATCTATCTGCCGATGTATATCTACTTATCTAACTATTTATCTATCTATCTTTCTATCTATCTAACTATCTATCCATCTATCTATCTATCTATCAATTTATCTGACCGGGCAAACGTTCTGCCATATAAATTATTTTTATCTATCTATCTTTCTATCTATTCATCTATCTGCCGATGTATATCTACCTATCTATCTATCTATCTATCTATCTATCTAGTTATCTATCTATCTTTCTATCTATCAATCTATCTGACCCGGCAAAAATGTTAATCATTGGGAGTATGAAAGATATATTACGACCTATTCTCAAACCGACTATTGTTATTTTCGATTGCTATCTTGCAGCCCTATTGCGGATCTGTGGATAAAATAAAAAAAAAATGAAAATCGCGATGCAAAAATAGGGGTTCATCGTAGAAGGGTAAACAATTGAGAGTAATATGAATTTTTCTATTCTAAGTCATGACAAAACAAAAATGACATAGATTAGAAATAATTTTATATGGTGGTTAAGTATTCTCAAATTTTCGAATTTCCCGCGCAATTTTCTTAATTTTTTCTTTCATAAGAACCTTCTTCTGACAATAGAAAACACAACAAAAAAAGAATTATTGAAATCGGTCCAGCCGTTCAAGCGTGATGGCGTGACCAAGAGAAATAAGGATTCATTTTTATATATAGAGATATATTTATTTATTTATATGTTCATAGATATATAAGTTCATCTCTATTTCAAAATACAATATTTTGTGGTAGAGTTTCACAGAAATTCTGCTTCATTGAGGTTTCCTATGGAAACAATTTCAAATGAAATCTTATAGTGTGTGTAATTTCTGAGTGTTTCCCTTTTCTAAATGTTCTAAGTAAAACATGAAACATGTTTGGCTATATATTATGGTCTTCTGAATCTATTGCTAAACAAACTATAGTTTCTATTCTACATGAATGAATTTTTCAAATGTGGGGGAATTACCAGATTTATAACGTTTATGCATAAGGGGAAATCCCAAAGTATGTGGAACTAGATTTCTTTAATTATATTTCAATTCATGATGATCGTAATTGTATCTTTTTCATTTTCCAAGCCATGCCTTAACTCAGCATTTAATTTTAGTGAAAAGAAGAAATCTGCAAAATAAAAAAATTTCGTGACCTTTTTGAAAATTTTATTTTCACTGCAATGCTTAGACGAAGTGCAAGTATAAAATTGGGAAAAAGTTGAATCAGAAAAATTACAAAAGCAAATTATTTCGTAAGAAGATTGTAGGTGTTTCCTTCTGGATATGCTATAGTTACTTTTTCCGTATGATAATTTAAATATACGTTCATTTTTATATACACATGTTATAAAAATTTATAAATATTCAATGGCCTAACTTGCACTAATTTATTGTATGTATATATATATATGAATATATATATATGTATATATATATATATATTTATATATTTATATATTTATATATATATATATATATATATATATATATATATATATATATATATATATAATAATAATAATGATAATAATCTTTATTGCACCTAAGAATTACATAAAAAATAAGTACAAAAGGTGGAAGTTCAGCTATAGCTGTTCTACCACTACCACCAAAACGAAACAATCACTGTATACAATCAATCTGAAAATTCAGACATTTTTCTTTAAGTTACCTTTTAAATGCATTGATATTAATACAGTTACTAAAAAGATCCAGATTATCATTAAGAATCTTCACAGCCCCATAAGAGAAAGCCCTTTCAAACTTGGATGACCTATGGTATGGTATATCAAAACTACTACTACTACGTACATTCACACAATGAAATAGTTCTCTTTTAACCAGGAGTTCATTCAAGTATGAGGGACTCTCTGAACTCAATAGTTTATGTATAACAGCTGTAAATAATATATATATATATATATATATATATATATATATATATATATATATATATATATACAGGGCCGGCCTAAGGCGAAAATTGCAAGTGTGCTAGACTCAAATTTTATGCCCCTACCGGAGGGTATGGAAGTTTTTGAAATTTAAGGTCTAAAAGCACAGTTTTTGTGCACTTTTTCGTCTTGTAGAACATTAAATTTATGTATGACAATTTGATTCATTATTGACTTGATATGTTTAGTACTCTTCCTTGTACTATAACCACTATTATGTCAAATAAACTAATGAAAGCTTAACTCTTCATTGTTCTTCTGAACATAAGAGAGTTGTTCTTTACTGTTTACTGAGAATGATTATTTTCCCCGCAGTAAGTTTGTGGATTTTTCCATATTGAATTATACCAACTGATAATGTGCAATTTTCAGCTAACCGAAAACTTAGTGTTTTTGTCCAATGCTATTCCAACGAAAATCTTCCACTTTTATCGGAATCTGAACCTGGGCCATCATCCAGAGATTCTAGATAATTGTATTTTCTTTCATGTAACAACCAGAGATACTATTAAAATAATAATAATAAATAATGTTTTTTTGCACAACCAAAATAACAGTTTATCATAACATCAAGAATATCAAGTGAAACTTGACTCTTTAGCTAGGTAAAAACTAAAATATTCAATTATATAATCAGGAAAACAGAGATTCTATCAAAAAAACCACTCTCAGAAGTCCACCGTACTTTTAGGAGAGCTGTTATACGTCAGGAAAATTCAAAAAATATAATAACTCATTAGGTTCAAATCATTCGAGCAGAGTATTCATGTTAATTCTTCTTTTATTTCATGTTGTTTCTTTCAGTTTTGCTGGTAAGTACTTAGTTTTGTCCATTATACTCAAAACCTCTTCAGTTGGTAATGAAAGTAGACATGTCAGAGATGTTTTCTTGAAACTTTTGAAAGTTTTTTACTTTTTAAATAAATAGGTGTTCTATCATACAGCCTTTTCATGATGTCTACATAGTTCCTCTAGCCAATTAATTTATTCGTCCTCTTCTTTATTTTATTATTGATTTTCATGTTCAATGATAAAAACTTGATGTAGGTAGGTTATCTACTATTGAACAGATATAATATTGTCCTCAATCGAAACACAATGAACCATTGGAAAATACGAAGTCCAAAAAAACACAAATTACGTAGCTAAACGTTCGAAAACTTAAAATGAAATGAATGTAAATTCCATTACAAACAATGTAAACACTCCATTAATGGCCCATGCTTTAGTACCGATATTAGCCGTTCCGGCGCTACGATCTTAATTTCAGACGCCAATTGGCTAGAAAAGCAATAGCCGGGTAGATATTCGGTTTTACCTTGAATTTTAACTGTAATAGTTTTAAGACAAAATTCCTTTTTTCTACAAGCGTGCGCTTTCAACCCTTTTCCCGCACGCATTTCAATTCGTAAAGAGTCACATTGCCAAACAGTGTGGGAAAAACCCCTGCTATTCCATTTCCGCACGCGTTTGCGTGCGGTAATGGAATAGAGGGGATTTTTCCCGCACGCTTTTATTAAAGAATAAACTGAATAATGATATGTCTCTATGCACCGAACGCCACCGACGACGTTACTATGGAAACGACATGTGAATTAACATAGTATGTCATTAGTATGAAATTATTTGAATATATCAAATCGAATTTAATCGTTGTGTTGAAATCTAATCGATCTCGTATAAGCGCTTGTAGAAAAAATATTGTTCCTAACTCGTGCGGAAAGAGTATTTCCCGCACTCAACTGCTTACCCGAACGACGCGAAACGGCAGTTTCGTGCGGGAAAATATCTCTTTCCGCACTTGTTAGGAAAATAACTATTATAGTCGGCGGCAAATCATTGGATGCTTGGGATTTTTAGCTGTGTGAATTAGTTTTTCAATCCACAAACTGGCAACGACGCTGGGCGAGGGGTGTAGAGGGGAGTGTACAGCTGTTTAGTGTCCAAGCTTCCAATGATATGCCGGCGAGTATAGTTTAAATATTTCTGCCTAATATTCAAATCAGTTTCTAAAAATTTTCCAAATTTATCATTTTTTTTTACAAAAATTGGTCAATTTAATGCCCCTCCAAAAGGCTTGAGTGTGCGGCTGCATACTTCGCATACCCCTTAGGCCGGCTCTGTATATATATATATATATATATATATAATGGATGTTGTGCTACTATTGACTGAAATTTTTAATCGTATATTATAAATCTAAATCAATAAACAATAAATATATTAAGTGATAATAATTTTTATTTTAGATATGAATTGTTTGATTAACAATTTGATATTTATGTGTTTGTTTCGAAGAAAAATATTTGTCTGGACCTTCTTGACCTTCTTGAAATTCTCGAAATAAGTTCCGCCCATAACAGTAAATTACCCCATGTAAACGAACAAATTGATTTTCAGGTATCACCTTTGCTTTTGTCTGTTTTATAAAATAAGATGTAATACTCTGCTGTAGTCAGTCTTGATAATGAGTTCATAACTCGAAACATGTCGACTATCATTTACTGCTAAATACAGTACTTAAATATTTTTATATAGAGAAACTTAAGTCAAGTGTGTTTTATTTTAAAGTTTAAACTTTATTAATTAGATTTATATTGAGATTTTATTTAAAATAAATTGTGCTTCATACAGAAAGGAAATCATAATCATTTTGAATTTGCTCAAAACAAAACCCACTGATATGAGATTCAATACATTGTTTTCTTATTTCTAAACTCTGCTCCTGGTTGCGTGTAAAGATATACGTTTAGTTAATAAATTTGAATTCGTATTTTGTTGTATTAACTCACCAAATAGGTACAGAAAATTCTGAACAACACTCAAACTTGTCTTGGTGCACATTAAATTAAATAAGATTTTTGTTTGTGTGTTTGTTGTCATTTAATTTCTAGAATATATGGACCACATCTTAATGGATTCTGTGCCGTACACTGCAAGTCCTTCACTATATATAACCAAAATCTAGTCTCAAGGAACATAAGTATTCATAATAAATGAGATTGAATCCTCGCTTAGCTCTTGGTGAAACATGATTAAATATTAATAATTCAAATAAAAACACTTGGCTTACTGTTTCACAAATATATATTGAAAATTAATAACAATTAACAAAAAGTTGTCAACATGTTTCGGGTAGCGAACCCATTCTCAAGACTAATACAGGAGAGATGACAGCAAATTTATTCATAAAACTGAGGAAATGAGAGGGGACAAATGGAATTCTAATTGATCGTTCACTATAGGTTGTTGATTTTTGAAAGAGCTCTCCAAATCGTCTGAAAGGTCGAGACGTTTTCCTTTATTACCTGCATGTAAACATTTAGTTTTATCCATATCTATGAAGTGATTGTTCTGAATGCAATGCTCGGAGAAACCAGTAGTCTACTGGTTTCTCCAAATTTTTACTTATTGAAAGAAGTTGGTATTTTGATTTTAATAGACATATATGTAGTAACAAGTTAATGAAATTTCTCATAATGATTCGGATTTTATTTTGATTGTCTTGGTTGTGAAAAAGACTTATCTGAAGAAAACCTTTCTACTACAGGTTGGTTCATCGGCTACCCAGGATGTGAAAACTTACGTGTTTCCCATCGGAGATGGGTGTACAAGACTGAGATTAATCGATTCCCCAGGCATGGGGGATCCTAGAGGAGTAGATCAAGACGATATCAATTGTGAGAACATTCTCACTTACATCAGTCAGTTGCATGAACTCCACGCCATTTGCTTTCTGTTCAAGCCTAACGATTCGAGGATAACAGTCACCTTTGAATATTGCATCAAACAAATATTGTCTAGATTGGATAAATCTGCGGCTCAAAATATTATCTTCATTTTTACTAATACCAAAGGGACACACTACAAACCAGGTGAAACTATTGCCTGTTTGAAACAAGTAGTCGAAGACGTGCGCAAAGAGTCCCCAAATGTTGATATCAAAGTTGACCAAAACGTTTTCTGCTTTGATAATGAAGCATTTCGATATTTGGCAGCTATTAAACAGGGCGTAATATTCGGAAGAGAGGCTGAAGTAGAGTATGTGAAGAGTTGGAAAACCTCATCTGAAGAAGGCAAAAGGTAAGTAGGTATTTATCCTTTGCATAAATTTTGTGAATTATTTAGAACATGGAATGCCTGAATTGATCAGGCAGATTCTTCCGATTTCCAGTCTCCACTGATCTCGGTCATGCCGGAGGTCGTCTCCCAGTTCTCTCAATCTGATCTCCCTATCTATCCCCTCTGTCCAGCTTCTTCTTGGTCTTCCTCGCTTTCGTCTTCCCTGAGGTATCCTTTCTAGTATCTGCTTGGGGAGCCGTTCTTCGGTCATCCTTTGTACGTGGCCATACCAGAGTTGTTTAATCCTTATATCGTATATTATGTCATGTGTAACCCCCATCCTTTCGTTGGTGACTCTATCCATTTTTTATTTGCCCGCCGCACGCCTTCAGTAGTCCATTTGATACTTTTGATTCTCATATTAAATATTCTCTGCTTGATTGTTTTTGATACATGTTGGTCCCAGAGTATTCCATTCGTCATAGCTGTGGCTTTCCTTCCTTGAATGTTTATTTCCTTGATTGCTCTGTCCAGTGTTTCATCGTTCATGATTTTCATTCCCAGGTGTGAATAGCTTTGGCACTTTTTGATACATTGACCATCATCCAGTATCAGGTCTTGCTGCAGACACTCCAATACACATGTACTCTGTTTTAGTCATGTTGACTTCCAGGCTCCACTTTCTATATTCCTTCATTAGCTTCCTAGTCATATATTCTAGGTCGTCATAGACTTTGGCCTCCACTATTTGATCATCTGCGAAGCATAAGGTATATAGTGTGGTGTTTAATGGGATGCCCATGGTGTTACGTTTTCTTTTCCATGAGTTAAGTGCCTGTTCTAAATATATTTTAAATAAGGTGGGTGACAGGCAGCATCCTGACATCATTTATTTTTAATAAATAGATTTATTCATGTTGATGCACAAAGTGCTTACACATGTCAAAGTGAATACAATTATAAAAATCTTAACTTAAGTAATAAGAGGTCCACCATAGCCAAATTTTAATTATTCACATAATGACTATAATGATATAATATGATGAATTATATTAAAATTGAGGTACAATTATAATGTTAACATCTAACAGAAACTAGACGATATAGGATACATATTAAAATTCGTAATTAAAATAGTCCGCAAAATTGAAATAAGCATTTTGGACCAGTATACACTTAAGTTTTTTTACATACACATTAAAATGGAGTAAATGTACAAATTCACACACAATTTTGTTTAGGTCTGAAATGGAATATATATATATATATATATATATATATATATATATATATATATATATATATATATATATATATATATATATATATATATATATATATATATATATATATATATATATATATATATATATATATATATATATATATATCAGGGGCGGCTATTCGAAGGCGGCTAAGGAGGCTATAAGCCTCCTCCTCAATAATATTTCGTGTATCACTAATATATTATATTGAATAGTCAGCATTCAGCATATTCATATTAATCAAAATCATATTATTTTATGCACCTACCTTCCTTTCAACCTACATTATACCTATAATATAATTTATTAATTACGATAGAAGGTATTTACATTTACTGCATTTCATTCATTTCAAGATTTGTGGCAACGCTGCGGAGGCTTAAAAAGGTATATTCTCAAAGTTCGTTATGCCTGCCACAGAAAAGCAAACAACGGTGCAAATACTGCGAATGAATACTTCATTGCAATAGAAAAGCAAAACACATGTAAATGGCAATACCGATGAAGCCTAAGTCTCACACAATGTCGACCAATCACAACTATAGGCTTTCGGGTAAAATCGAGTGAATTCGTTGGAAAGCATTAATTTAATCGTAGTGACTAATGGCCGAACACGGTTTGTTTACTTATTCTGCTCGCGTATTGTTTTAAAATGAGTTTGGTTACTGAAGTTAATTTCAAAAATTTCAATGGTGACTTAGTGGAATATTTGTTATTCCATAACTTTAGTGCACTAAGTTATGAGGATAAAGTTTTGATAAAAACATTACGACCTACCCCTGAATTAAACAATTTGGTTCAGCGTAACAGACAACAATATCGCGGTTTTAATATCAGAAATTATGAGCCTAACCGGATCACAGGTAAAAAATAAATTATTTTGTTGGCAGTGTTTACTTTTTACTAGGGAAAATATCTCTGTTTGGGGCCGCTTAGGATTTGACGATTTTATTCTATAGTTGAAAGTGAGGAATTTTTCACCGATAAAGTAACTTTAAATACCTCACGCGGATTAATATCTTACTTACAAGATAAGGAATTTATATATAAACATCTTTAAATTAATTTTTGAACAAACAGAAATAGTTTTTCAAATCTTACAGCACAAGTTTTCAGATGTAATTTACTCACGAAATCGGCTCAAGTTTCTTTTGGAAAAAATTTCAGAATTTCGTGCAGAAGTTTATTTTAAAAAACTTTTTTCTGTATTTCAAACTACTGATGATACGACTCAATTTAGCCCAAAACGAAAGAAATTCAGTTTCGCAGATATGGAGCTTCACTATAAGCAAATATTTTATGAAATTTTGGATACTATTAGGGGTCAAATAGAAATAAGGTTCTCTGATTTGAAAGAACTGCATTTCTTCGACTTACTCAATAAAACTTTGTTTACCGGATTTTCGGCTAATACTCCAGGTAACCTTTTGGAAAATTTTTGTCAAAAATACACTTTTTTGATAAGGTGGCCATAAAAAGTGAACTGTGTGTTTATAATGACAATGAAATTTTGGGGCAAAATGAAAATCATGTGATGACTATTGAATACCTTTTTGAAAATTATTTGAATCAAGATTTACCCCAAGTTTATAAACTCTTATGTCTAATTGTTTCTATCCCGGTGACATCGGCTTCCGTAGAGCGCTCGTTTTCCACTCTTAAGAGAATTAAAACTTATTTACGAAATTCAATGAGCCAGGATCGTTTGAAAAATATTAGTTTGTTGTCTATTGAAAAGGAATTGGTAAAACTTTTGGCGAAAGACAAAAAGTTTTATGAGGATATTATTGATCATTTTGCTAACGTTAAAGATCGCAGAATCCAGCTAATCTTCAAAAATATATAACTTTTTATTTGCTGTCCCACACATATTTTGTACATTTTATTTTTCACAGGTTTTGTTTGTGGTACTAGGTACTTTATTACTTAGTATTATACCAAATAATTCGTTGTTCCTTGTAAAAATCTTAAAAGAATTTATTTTTTATTTGATTTTATGTAAACATTATTTTTTATTTAAGGCTTCTCTGCCTTGGCATTGGCATCTATGCAGGAATTATAAAAAATAGATGTCTATGCCACAGAATTCATTTAAATTTTTTTAGGTCTAAATGTATATTTTATTATTTTATTTTGTTGTTATTTAATTTTTATTTTGTTTGACTTTTATGACAAGAATTTTATTTTAATCTATTTTTGGGAGGGTCCTATTTTATTTTTGGCAACAAAAAACTCTCACCTCCCCGTTGGTTCTTGCTGGGCAACAATTGATTAATTCCTCGAGTAAGTGACAAATTCGTTAAGTAGGTAGGTAGGTAGGTACCTATTTTGTGAAAGAAAAAAAAATTTGATGAATAGATGAATTGATTAATTGACTGAGAAGAGTTCTTGTGAATATTGTAAATAGGAGTAGTAGGTCTCAAGGTAGACACTCGAGAGCCGCCACTGATATATATATATATATATATATATATATATATATATATATATATATATATATGTATATATATATATATATATATATATATATATGTATATATATATATATATCTATATTATTTTGTATTGAATTTCAGACTAATCAGGTACATAGTTGGAGATAATGACCGCAAACCTCTCAAACCACACCTTGTAAAAGCATCAACCTCTATCAATGAAGCCAGAAGGGTGATTAATCAGTTGTGTCAACCATTGACTGATATTTCACAATTAATTCTCGACAACTTGAGAATTTTGGATCGTAGGGAATCTGAGCTTAAACAGCAGAATTTAAGTTTGGCAGATTTGCGATCTAAACTATACGTTCCGATTATAAATTTGAAAGTTATTAACCTGACTCAACCTGCTACTGTCTGCTGTAATGAAGAGTGTGCAGAATGTGTTTTGGTGAGTGAATATTTTTTAAATTTCTTTCGGAATTAAAAAGAGCATACCGATAAGTTTTATTGGATTTTTTTTAGAATTATCTGTAGATAGCACTAAGACCTATTTTTTTTTTAATTTCCTAATAACCATTGTTAACACGTTGACTGCCATGTGATTTAATTACAACTCACACAGCTCCGAGATCGGGGCGCTCCGTGAGTTGTATATAACTCCAAGCAGGTTTTGATTATGAAGCCGCGTGTATCGTGGAGAGTTCACAGTTTAAAGCAAATGCATACTCAATCGAATAAGCAAGGCGCCAGGAACAATTTGATGTATTTGGCCTGGCGTTTAGGTTATTTCTTAAGATAATATTTCCAACTATCAGTTGAAATAGAACGTATTTTTCCTAATATTTCAATTTTCAATCATATCAAATATGTATTATTATCATTGAAATAATGATCCTTGCATGAAATAATCTTTATTCAATTAGGAATAACAAAAACGTAAAAATCAGAATTATATGTGCATCGACTACTGCAAATCCAATAATCAGTTCCAAAGCTAATTTTCTGAACCATTTATTCCTCTTATCAGAGATAGATTAGAACAAGTCGAGGCGTGATTTTAGACGAAATAGCATAGTAAGTTATATATGACTCACGCGGCCCTAATTGTTTGAGCGCCGCGTGAATCAAATATAATGCACGGGGTAAATCATATTCAGGGGTTGAAATTAAATTTCAATTCTCGTTAGTTAGAAATAACATACAATTTTAAGCATAAAAACACAAAAAAAAGATGTGGCCTCACAGCAATATATTTTTTTTCCGACATGGCAGTCAACGTGTTAATATTTAATCGTGTCGGAACTATTCAAAAGCATAACATACATGTCATGAAATGTAACAGTTCAAGTAGAAGAGAAATGTTTATATATCACTCCAATGTTCAGGGCACACCACGGCATTTTCGTTACAAGACCATATATATATATATATATATATATGTTCAGCGGCGCCGACTCCTAAGGGCCTGAGGGGGCCCGAGCCCCCTCAAAAATTTATTTGGGGGGCTCCGCCCCCGCACAATAATTGAAGAAAATTAATAGTTATATCATGCTTAGTAAAATCACAAAATTATGTTGGCATTCTTCATTTTAATCATTTACTTATTAAGCAATATTAAAAATCTTTATGAAATAGAGAATTAAATACATACAGAATGTTAAATTTTCAGTTTCGAAATGTTAGTGCTAGTTTAGTACTGTATAACTATATTACTAGAGTACTGTATTATTTATTCTCAAATACTAACATATTTTTTATGCATATTTTATAATACTCAAATATTTTTAAAGCATTAACTTTGAAATATTGTTTTTATTTAATGAACCCTGAGACTTATTCAAAGTATGCTTAAATTTGCTATTTCACTTATCAATCAAAGTGCTATCACTGTGCGACAGCAATATTTAATATTTTATTCCTTTAATGATAGTTTAGGATTTGTTAAAATACAGTCTTTTCAGAGCTATATATTCACTGCTCTATAATAGTCTAAAAGCATAATTATTACTCTAAATTAAATTAGCTTTTCACGAAAATACCGTGTGTCTTTCGTTTTTCAAAGCCAAAAAATGTGTCGGGCTTGTCGAGTTATCGAGAGTCGAGTTTTCGGGGTTCTAATGTTGATCATATTACTCTAAAATGCATTGAAACACCTTTGAGACTGGAAAAATTCCCCCTGTATGCCCCCCCCCCAATATTTTCTATAAGTCGGTGCCTTTGTATATGTTTATATAAGATTTTTTATGTTTTTGAATCTTCCAAATTTTTTTCAATATATTTTTGTGTACCTTTATGTTTTGTGATTTGGACTCTTGAATGAATAATTGTGATGAGTTATACTTTTTGGAAATGTCATGTATTTTACTATCAAATTGGGACAAACGTTTCGACTATTCAATAGTCTTCGTCAGTATCTAATAGTCTGAAACAATATAATAATTACAATCATTAGCCAATCCGCTACTATACACGTCAAAACTAATTATGAACATATATATATATATATATATATATATATATATATATATATATATATATATATATATATATATATATCAGGGGTGGCTAGTCAAAGGAGGCTAAGGAGGCTAAGCCTCCTCCTCAATAATATTCCGTGTATCACTAATATATTATATTGAATAGTCAGCATTCAGCATATTCATATTTTATGCACCTACCTTCTTTTCAACCTACATTATATAATATAATTTATTAATTAAGATAGAAGGTATTTACATTTACTGCATTTCATTTATTTCACGATTTGTGGCAACGCTGCCGAGGCTTAGAAAGGTATCTTCTCAACGTTCATTATGCCTGCCACAGAAAAGCAAACAACGGTGCAAATACTCCGAATGAATACTTCATTGCAATAGAAAAGCAAAACACATGTAAATAGCAACACCGATAGAGACCAGTCTCATTCAATGTCGACCAATCACAACTATAGAATTTCGCGTGACATCGAGTGAATTCGTTGGAAAGCATTAATTGAATCGTAGTTACTAATGGCCGAAAACAGCAGCGTGTTTACTTATATTGCTCGCGTATTGTTTTAAAATGAGTTTGGTTACTGAAGTTAATTTCAAAAATTTCAATGGTGACTTAGTGGAATATTTGTTATCCCATAACTTTAGTGCACTAAGTTATGAGGATAAAGTTTTGATAAAAACATTGCGACCTACCCCTGAATTAAACAATTTGGTGCAGCGTAACAGACAACAAAACCGCGGTTTTAATACAAGGAATTATGAGAGACATCCTTGCCTAACCGGATCACAGGTAAAAAATAAATTATTTTGTTGGCAGTGTTTACTTTTTACTAGGGAAAATGTCTCTGTTTCGGGCCGCTTAGGATTTGAGGATTTAATTCTATACCTAGTTGAAAGTGAGGAATTTTTCACCGATAAAGTAACTTTAAATACCGCACGCGGATTAATATCTTACTTACAAGATAAGGAATTTATATATTTTTTAAACATTTTTAAATTAATTTTTGAACAAACAGAAATAGTTTTTCAAATCTTACAGCACAAGTTTTCAGATGTAATTTACTCACGAAATCGGCTCGAGTTTCTTTTGGAAAAAATTTCAGAATTTCGTGCAGAAGTTTATTTAAAAAAACCATTTTCTGTATTTCAAACTACTGATGATACGACTCAATTTAGCCCAAAACGAAAGAAATTCAGTTACGCAGATATGGAGCTTCACTATAAGCAAATATTTTATGAAATTTTGGATACTATTAGGGGTAAAATAGAAATAAGGTTCTCTGATTTGAAAGAACTGCATTTCTTCGACTTACTTAATAAAAATTTGTTTACCGGATTTTCGGCTAATTTTCCAGATAACCTTTTGGAAAATTTATGTCAAAAATACACTTTTTTTGATAAGGTGGCCATAAAAAGTGAACTGTGTGTTGTTTATAATGACAATGAAATTTTGCGGCAAAATGAAAATCATGTGAGGACTATTAAATACCTTTTCGATAATGATTTGAATCAAGATTTACCCCAAGTTTATAAAATCTTATGTCTAATTGTTTCTATCCCGGTGACATCGGCTTCCGTAGAGCGCTCGTTTTCCACTCTTAAGAGAATTAAAACTTATTTACGAAATTCAATGAGCCAGGATCGCTAGAACAATATTAGTTTGTTGTCTATTGAAAAGGAATTGGTAAAACTTTTGGCGAAAGACAAAAAATTTTATGAGGATATTATAGATCATTTTGCTAACGTTAAAG
>JARQZK010000729.1:322500-340000 GCA_030704885.1 Cynegetis impunctata
CCCTGCTACTTGAGAAATGTTCCTCAAGAAATCGTTGGCGCTCCTCAATTGAAGGACTGCGAAGCTATGGATAGAGTAACCCAAACATGTTTGAAATGTAGTTGCGCCCAAACTATCCATATGCATATTTATTATAGAACAGAGAAGTTTGACGATAAGAAAATGGATGACTCAATTCACAGCCGAATAAATACTACTCAAAAGGCATTAGATGAAGCGGCACAAATAATCAGTGAAATAAAGCAGAGGAAAGGAGAATTGGAGAAAGAAAAGGCAGCTATTATCAGTTGTGCTGCAAAATTCGCTTCTTTTCTTCAGAAAAATGCGATAACTCCTTTCAATGACGCATACAGAAAATATCTGGAACTTGTGATCTTTCGGTGAGTAGCGAATTTTTTGCGAAAACTCAAATGAATAATATTTCTCAAATTAAAAACGGTGTCATGGGACACCAGGTAGGAACGAAGTTCCTTCGGATAATATAGAAGGACCACAATTTGCGAAAACGAAACATGTGCTTGTCGGGGCGCACGATAGAAGTGATAACTTATACTAATCCAAGTTGAAGTAATTAATATTGAAAAAAATGGTTTAAGAGCTCTTACGAGATTTTAAATAAAAAAATTTAAAAAGCCAGGAGTAACCTCTGGGATTCGAACCCAGAAATACGGCACACCAGGACTCAGTACTTAGACCACTCGGTCGTCAACGCAATGTAAACATTAGACGCAAGAGTGTATATAACGAGAGGATAACGTATCGCCACGCTATATAATTGAATATAAACCTACAATACGTAGTCATTATTTTATGGAACAAATTATAAAGCTTTATCTTTTCATTTTCATTATGCCATATCTGATTCCTGTCGTAATCTTTTCTTTCATACATATAACTTATACGAAATTATTACGATGTTTCACATCTAACGTTTTCGAGTTGCTTGTACTTGAATTAATGAGTAGGTACATACAGGGCCCCCGCTACCATATGTGCAAAGCAGTGGCGGCTCGTGAGGTTTTGGTTTAAGGAGGCTACAAGAGGTGTTAAAAAATACACCATAGGTGAAAATTTTTAGGATTTCAAGGTCAACCGCCTTATAATTTAAAGAAAATCAAAGTAAAACAAGCACCCTAAGCTATTAATTTGTTTTTACTTTCGAGTGTCTACCTTGAGACCTACAACTCCTATTTACAATATTCACAAAAACTTTTCTCAGCCAATTAATCAATTCATCTATTCATCAAATTTTTTTTTCTTTCACAAAATAGGTACCTACCTACCTACTTAACGAATTTGTTAACAGCTGGTGAGAGCAAATAAAAAGTTATTATATATTTTTGAAGATTAGCGGGATTCTGCGATCTTTAACGTTAGCAAAATGATCTATAATATCCTCATAAAATTTTTTGTCTTTCGCCAAAAGTTTTACCACTTCCTTTTCAATAGACAACAAACTAATATTGTTCTAGCGATCCTGGCTCATTGAATTTCGTAAATAAGTTTTAATTCTCTTAAGAGTGGAAAACGAGCGCTCTACGGAAGCCGATGTCACCGGGATAGAAACAATTAGACATAAGATTTTATAAACTTGGGGTAAATCTTGATTCAAATCATTATCAAAAAGGTATTTAATAGTCCTCACATGATTTTCATTTTGCCGCAAAATTTCATTGTCATTATAAACAACACACAGTTCACTTTTTATGGCCACCTTATCAAAAAAAGTGTATTTTTGACATAAATTTTCCAAAAGGTTATCTGGAAAATTAGCCGAAAATCCGGTAAACAAATTTTTATTAAGTAAGTCGAAGAAATGCAGTTCTTTCAAATCAGAGAACCTTATTTCTATTTTACCCCTAATAGTATCCAAAATTTCATAAAATATTTGCTTATAGTGAAGCTCCATATCTGCGTAACTGAATTTCTTTCGTTTTGGGCTAAATTGAGTCGTATCATCAGTAGTTTGAAATACAGAAAATGGTTTTTTTAAATAAACTTCTGCACGAAATTCTGAAATTTTTTCCAAAAGAAACTCGAGCCGATTTCGTGAGTAAATTACATCTGAAAACTTGTGCTGTAAGATTTGAAAAACTATTTCTGTTTGTTCAAAAATTAATTTAAAAATGTTTAAAAAATATATAAATTCCTTATCTTGTAAGTAAGATATTAATCCGCGTGCGGTATTTAAAGTTACTTTATCGGTGAAAAATTCCTCACTTTCAACTAGGTATAGAATTAAATCCTCAAATCCTAAGCGGCCCGAAACAGAGACATTTTCCCTAGTAAAAAGTAAACACTGCCAACAAAATAATTTATTTTTTACCTGTGATCCGGTTAGGCAAGGATGTCTCTCATAATTCCTTGTATTAAAACCGCGGTTTTGTTGTCTGTTACGCTGCACCAAATTGTTTAATTCAGGGGTAGGTCGCAATGTTTTTATCAAACTTTATTGTCATAACTTAGTGCACTAAAGTTATGGGATAACAAATATTCCACTAAGTCACTATTGAAATTTTTGAAATTAACTTCAGTAACCAAACTCATTTTGAAACAAGACGCGAGCAATATAAGTTAATAATCTGTTTTCGGCCATTAGTCACTACGATCACACTACGATTAAATTAATGCTTTCCAACGAATCCACTCGATTTTACCCGAAATTCTATAGTTGTGATTGGTCGACATTGTATGAGACTCAGGCTCCATCGGTGTTGCCATTTACATGTATTTTGCTTTTCTATTGCAATGAAGTATTCATTGGCAGTATTCGCACCGTTGTTTGCTTTTCTGTGGCAGGCATAATGAACGTTGAGAATATACCTTTTTAAGCCTCCGCAGCGTTGCCACAAATCTTGAAATGAATGAAATGCAGTAAATGTAAATACCATTATATAATGTAGGTTGAAAGGAAGGTAGGTGCATAAAATAATATGATTTTGATTAATATGAATATGCTGAATGCTGACTATTCAATATAATATATTAGTGATACACGGAATATTATTGAGGAGGAGGCTTAGCCTCCTTAGCCGCCTTTTAATAGCCGCCCCTGGTGCAAAGTGTGCAATGCACACGGGCGCCATTCTTTAGGGGCGCCAAAACCCAGGGTCAAAAATTGCAAAAAAATTTGCAAACAAAAAACAAAATAATTTTAAAATAAAAGTTGAGAACGACTGACAGATCAGGATAATAAGGATATAGACTCCAATGATTTGTTTTATGAAATTAAAGCGTTAAAGTTGTTTTCATTACCTGATGAAGACCCCTTAAATATTTTACAATATATATTTGAAAACAATTTAATCTCCACCCTGCCAAACGTAACCGTTTCACTAAGAATTCTTCTGACATTACCTGTATCTGTAGCTTCTGGCGAGCGATATTTTTCTAAGTTAAAAATCATTAAAAATTATTCAAGATCGACAATGCTTCAAGAAAGATTGTCTGGTCTAGCGATATTAGCAATTGAACAAGAAATTTTTGATGGTATAAATTTTAGCGATGTAATTAATGAATTTGCAACAGCAAAGTCTGGAAAATATCGCTACTGCAATAGCCATTTTTTATTTTTCTATTGTACCTAGCTATCAGCTATCATTTTTGATTTTATAACGAAGTTACCTGGGTATTTTTTATCAGAAGTATCTGCATATTGCATATTTTTTTAAATATCTAAGTATTAGTAGAAAGTAGTACTTATATATGTAGACATTAGGCAATATTTCTGTTATTTGTTCCTAAAAAAGATGTGATTTTTAGTTTTGGGTTATTTTCTAGTATTTATTAACAACGTGTCTGTACCCCATTAGTTAAGTAAATGCTTTAAAATGGGTGCGAACAAGAATTTATTTTAATTTATTTTGTTATGATTTTATTATGTTTGTTTCATTTTGATATTTTAGTCTACAAATAAATATGACCTCTGAAGTTCAGTTTTTATCTACCAACCTTCAAAAAAATAAATAAAAAAACATGATCCAAAATGCCTTAAGAGGCGCCAAAATCCTTTTTTGCACACTGGCGCCAGTAGCCCTTACGGGGGCCCTGGGTACATATAATGCATTGGTGATTGGATCAGTGGCGGAGTGGGATCAGAAAGAGAACGGGAAGAAAGAGGGAGAAAGAGAAAGGTATACAATATTCGCTTGTGTTAACTAAAAGCGTGACTTTCGTCAGTCTACTTCCGTCACACTTTTAGTCTCGCATATTTTGCAGTTTGGTCCCGCAGCGAAATCCCTACCTCCTCCAAGCCTGCTGTAAGGAACTTCGTTCCAAAAAAAAACAATTTCTAGATGGTCCAGTCTTCTTCCTATTTACCTCTATAATATTTCTGTATGTAATGTTTGAATAATCCCTAATTAGCGACCCTTCCCGACTTCGCACGAATAACTTTATTTAACTGGCTGGAGAAAACCGATACACGCGTGCACACGGCACCGGCACACCCCGCGCCCGACCAAACGTACTGCCCGCTTTTAAAATCTGATATCTTCTGAGATATCCATTTTAATGAAAGGCTATTGAGGGCAGTTTTGATCTACATGAAATATACAATGTATGTTATGTATTTAATCGTAAAAAAAAATAGCTTGGTAAATAACACATGTTTTTTTTTGTAATGTGTGAAAGATAAAAATGGTTACTGTGGGTTTTCCTTAGGAGATAAATATATACCATCGCGGACCTTTTTATCGATCTTTTCAAGATATACAATTCCGTAGTACCTACATTAATTTGATATATCGCGTGAGGTTTAGCCAGCGTTTGCGATTTAAGCGCAGAAAAATATATTTTTCGACTTTTCTGTACTATTATAATATATGTATGTATTATACATATAAACTTTCCTCTTGAATCACATTATCTATTGCTGAAAACTGCATTAAAATTCGTTGAGTAGTTTGAATGATCTAAGCGAACAAATAAGTAGATAAAGATATAAATATAGAAACAATAGATAATACTACTAATGAAATTGCGTAACTGTGCAAAATAATCTTTTTCTTAGAAAACAGGGAAAACTGTATTGTTTTTAACGATAGGAAATTAATTTATCATGACCGCCTTGCCATAACGATCCATGCGAAACAACTTCTACCATTACGTTTTAATCTGAATTGATACTCTTTATTTACATTTTGCTCTACGTTACCAACAGTTGGTTGCAGTTTATTCGAAATTGTGTAATGCTGCAGAAATGATCGGAAAATGTGTTGATGGTCCATTTTTATCTTCTAACATCTTCAGTGATATTGCAAGATATCGGCAACCAGTAATGTATATTTATCTACTCCTATTGAATAATATATTCATTATTCAACTGTGTTTTAGCAATTATTAGTAGCTATTACCAAACAGCGTGAGTAATAATAACTCACTGCTATAACTCACTATATAGTCTACTAAGATCCCAAGTAAGATCGACCGTCACTCATCTGCTAATGTCACTTGAATAATTCTGACGTTTTGAAATTAAGTTAATACTACCTAATTATAGTGAATTTGTATTTTTATCTTAGTATTTATTGTTATAGTCGTAGATAAAGTATAGTATTCAACTTGCGGTAATGGTCATAACTCACTTGATGAATTACAGCACTCGCTTGCAGCTCGTGCTGCAAAACTCTGCGTGAGTTATGACCTACATTACCGCTCGTTGAATAATATACTATTAATTTGATGTTTGTCAGTATTGAAAAGTGTTGTAAAAATGTCTGAATTAGAAGAATTTCAATGTACACCTCCGGAATTAGTCGAAATAGCTAATTCCACTATTGAAACACTAATTCCGACGAAGTCAAGAAAAGTGTATGATTTTGCTTATGAAAAATTTATAAAATGGTGTATTAATGAATATTTGAGATATAAACAATGTATTCAATTTTTTCAATTTACGCTTGAAGAAAAAATAGTATATGTCACTCAATCAATCAATCAAAATACGTTTATTTAAGATTTCTGGGGGGATGGGGTACATTTTTGTTATCTGGCTAAATATTTTATTGTGGGAAGTTATAAGGTTTTGCAACCTTCTTCAACCCTGGCTTTACTTAATTAATTCTCTAACATTTACAATATTAATAAAAAACCTCATTTTCCTATCTTTGGGGGGAATGCGGCTGCGGTCAACTTTTTTGCTAATTACGTGCCATTCGGTCCAAGGTCAATATATTTCAACTGACATTAGATGGTAAGGGAAACCACAGAAAACCTTTACCCGCGCAATGTACTGATATTCTTAACTTTATAATATATAAATTTATAAAAATAGTTTGACAATAGATACATTTGCTGACGTTTCGCGCACTAACCGAATTGCACTCGGTTTTTCGGAGATTGATTTTTCGCGCACTGTCGACACTACTCGCACTTTCGGCACTACTCACACTATCGACGTTTCACGTACTTTCGGCACTACGCGCACTTTTTCGGATCAGCGGATTAGGAGTGGTATGTCCTCTAGGTGGTCCAGGACTTCATCAGGAGGGTCCTGAAGCACTTGGAGGATTCTGGAAGGAGGGAAGGAAACCTTTTCTTCGGCCTTCTGCAGAGGACCCTTCGTCGACGGTGCCACGGCGTCATGAGCGTCGATCGGGCTTCGATGTTGGGACCGTGCAATGAACGATGGGCGTATCGAGCTTGGAGATTTTGGAGGTGTTCGAAAATGGGGGGAATTTTTACGTGTTCGTGTACTAAGTGTGACGGATAACGTCTGTCTAGACGGAAAATACTACGGCAGATTGCTCTTTCGCAGCTCTCCAACTGTCGGACGTATCTGTGAGGTAAAGTCGAATAGAGTAACGATCTATATGCTACTACTGGTCTTATGAACGTTTTGCACGTGTTTAACAGAGTTTGAGGATTACATCCTCGAATTCTGCCTTTTAGAGCATATAGAATGTTAGATCTGTTTCGGACTTTTTTGAGTGTGTTTTGAAGATCGGATTTCCAATTGTTGTGTTGATTAAATGTGACTCCCAAGTAAATATTGTCCTCCTGCAGTTCGAGATTTTCACCCCATAACCTTAGTCGGACGTTGTTTTTGTTGAATTTACGTGTTTGAGTGTAATTTGGGTGATGGAAAAGTATTGTTTGTGTTTTACTTGGGTTAGGTGTTATTCTCCATTTGCTCGCCCACGCACTGATCCGGTCTAGGTGGCCCTGCGCTATGCGGTTGCATAGTGTCGACGTCCACGCCGTGGTCCATATCGCCGTGTCATCTGCAAAAAGCGAAATCTGTGTATCTATATTCAAAGGATGGGGGATATCGTATGTGAAAATGAGGTAAAGGAGGGGAGCGAGAATCGATCCTTGCGGAATTCCCGCTAGTGGAATAAATGGTTCGGAAAAGGATTTTTGTACTTTTATTCTGATGCTGCGGTCGGAAAGATAAGAAACTAAAAGTTTAATCAGATGGAGGGGGAGATGGATATCCTGAAGCTTCCTAATCAGACCGGCATGCCAGACCAGATCGAACGAATCGGAGCAGAAGACTCTTTATATGTTTCGCCCAGTTTGCTCAGCCTCGGCTAACGCCTCGGCAGTGCAAGAATCTGGGCTCAACAATAATGATAGCCTTCTACTCCTAGTAACATAATGTACTATTTTCGGCTTTTCTTTACTATTATATGTATGTATTATTCATATAAACCTTCCTATCGAATCACTCTATCTATTGCTGACAACCGAATTAAAATCCGTTGAATAGTTTGAAAGATCTAAGCGAGCAGACAGCGGAAGTGACTGATTGAGTCGCTATCTTTACTTTGTAAAGATAGGACAATTTTGAAATAACAGTTTTCATTGCGGTTTCATACGAATATGTTTTCATTCTGGCCATATAATTTAGTTTACCCATAATCGTAATGAAATTACCTTATTTTATGTGGTATAAGTTCCTTGTGAAAAGATAAGCAAATAAATTCACAATTTTGATTGTATGAAACATTCAATTTTTCTTTAATTATAATTTGATGAATTTTTTACACAAAAGTAGAAATGAAATTTCGTTATTTGTCGAATGTAAATAAAAATTCTTGAGGCCTTATTTTTGTCTTTGCGATCCACATTGTTGGATTTTTGTGTAGGAAAAAATCAAATAACATCATTAAGACAAAAATAATTACGAAATTGTATAGAAAAAAATGTATTGTATAGTTCAACTGAAGAAGCATATCGAAGTTTTCAACTCAATATTGGGGATCCCAAAAAATTTAAAAAACAAAACTAAAATTATTTATTTAATAGCAAAAGCAGTTAAGCTTTTATATGACATAGGATAGTGTTTGAGGTATGTTTATAGCTGACATTATTTTTTCAGCGAATCAAATCTTAGAGGAAATGTCGATCCCCAGCTTCTTCATAATTGGCAAACTCTTCTCATGAAATATGACGAAACTAAAAAATCAATTGACGAAGCATTGGAATTATCCCTTGATATAGGACTAGACGCTAAAAATATATTGGACGAGTTGATAAGACTATATGATTTGAAACATTATGGAAAGAAAATCAAAGAGTTGTATTTGTCTCAAAAATTCTCTCGCAAGAAGGAATATGAAAACACCGAGTACGTCCACTCGTCTCCTCTGTTGAATATTGCAAATAAAATTGAGAAACGTCAAGTAATGAGCGATATTGAAGGAAAAGTCAAGAAAAATGAAAACCAAAAAAAACAGAATAAAACTGGCAACCAGTTTAATCCAAATAGACCACCAAATTATTTCAATAAAGACGCCATTGAAAATTGTGTAAGGACGATAGTATCTGGTGCAACTGGTACAGAGGAACAAATTAAAATAGAAATCACTAAAATCAGCAATTCAACCCCCAATTACAGGCGAAACGACTCTGGCAACCAATTCAGAGGCAATATAGATATCAATCAAAGAGGTGGACGATTTTCAAGAGACAATCGTCCACGTTCCAACAGCACTTCACATGTAGATGAAAGTAATGAACCGGTCGCACGTTCAGATTATCGATCAAATGATGTTAGATCACGTCAACCTAATCGGACATTTCACCCTTCCGAATCTCAGCAAAACCATATCCATAACCGCCCATCTCACGAAAACCGACCTCCTTACGAAACGCGCCCTCTTCGCGAAAATCGCCCTCCTTACGACAACCGCCCCCCTCACGACAACCGCCCTCCTTACGACAAACGCCCTCGTCCTTACGACAACCGCCCTCCTCACGACAACCGCCCTCCTCACGACAACCGCCCTCCTCACGACAACCGCCCTCCTCAAGACAACCGCCCTCCTTACGACAAACGCCCCCATCCTTACGACAACCGCCCTCCTTATGACAACCGCCCTCCTTATGACAACCGCCCTCCTTACGACAGCCGCCCTCCTCACGGCCACCGCCCTCCTCACGACAACCGCCCTCCTCACGACAACCGCCCACCTCACGACAACCACCCTCCTTACGACAAACGCCCTCATCCTTACGACAAACGCCCTCATCCTTACGACAAACGCCCTCCTCCTTACGACAACCGCCCTCCTTATGATAACCGCCCTCCTTATGATAACCGCCCTCCTCACGACAACCGCCTTCCTCACGACAACCGCCATCCTCACGACAACCGTCCTCCTCACGACAACCGCCCTCCTCACGACAACCGCCCTCCTTACGACAACCGCCCTCATCCTTACGACAACCGCCCTCATCCTTACGACAACCGCCCTTCTGACAGCCCCCCTCCTTACGACAGCCGTCCACCATTTGATAACTACCCACCTTATAACTAACATGCACGTTACGATGATCGTCGTCCATATGATTATTAAAAATCTTACCATGAACAACGACACGATAATCGAGCAAACAATGCGGATGATCGGAAATATTTCTAAGGACCTTACGATGAAAACAGAAAATATGGCACATCCCAATCACTTCAGTCGCAAATTGATTTGCGGTCGATTTAGTAGGATTTCTTCGTTTAGTTATTATTGTCAGTTCATTTTCTTAGTGTAATGGGTCTTGTTTTTTTTTAAATATTCAATATTTTGTTTAATATCCAATTTGCATATGATCTTTTATTATTATTATTTTATATATCAAACAATACTTGGTTCAAGTATCATTCTTTTAAATATGAAATGAACTTTGTAATTTACAATTTTTATAATTTAAAGTATTCATTTACATATTCCTATGTAATTCATATAACTTTGAACGAGTTCGTGGTGGCAGTTCATTCCAACCTTTTGAATTTTGTTTAATAAGCCTTCCTCGAATAACTAAAAACAACATGAAAAGAAACTAATATCGAATATTGTAACGAATTTGAATTTATTAAATCTAATTTTCATAGTAATTTTTTTCATTTTTCAACCAATCTTTGATTTTAATTTGTGAATAACATGTGTTTTTCGTATAGTAATATAGTCAATGTTACTAAATGTGAAAAAATTACATTTTTTATATTCTGCTAAGTATTGCTGTAGTATATATTTGAATTTTTAAACTTTTCAATAAAAATTTTTGTTTTATAATGTAGTGTATCATAGTTGTATTTTATACTTGTATTTTATAGTTTGTGATTTTATTGAAAAATATTACCAATTAATATATGAAGCAAAAACTGTACAGCTTTTTTCAAGTTCAGTAATCTCATATTTCACATTTGGTTTCAACTAATGTTAATATTCAAGTATTTTTATAGCTTCAAGTATGATTGAAGAACTAGGCTTTAGTTAATTGTGTATAATTTACTAACAAATTGAATTAAAATCAAATTTTATATTAATTGCATGAAACTTATTTTTATATGTATATCAGCATGTGGTGTTAATAAATAATGTACAATGAGATCGTCTTATGAAACTGTATGTAAATTTAATATAACTTCTCAAATTTTCGTGATTTGTAACACCCATTCAAATAATTATGATTGGCAGTTATAGCCCGGTCAATTTAGACATAAAAATAGTGGTCAAATAACAAAAATTCCCAGAGAGCCAAATATTGGTGGAGAGCTGGGGTTTACCATTACAAATAAAGCTTCAGAAGTCCCCATCGATCCTATGTGTGCTAAAAAAGTTATTCGGGATCAAAGGTCAAAATTTAAGGTTTTTTAGATTTTTCTTGAAAACAGTAAGTTTTATCAGAAAAAGACCTCAGACCAAAGTTGTAGACCTTAAAATTCTCTACAAAAATAGTTATTATGATTTTTTCCTCAAGAGTTACCATTCCTGAAATATCGCGATTCTAAGAGTCACATTATACATGATATGCACATATAAGCCACGTATATACAATCAGGCACTTAACACAAGTATAAATACATATTTGTGTCACTTTTATATATATTATACTATTCTGGAAGCAGTTATTCGAAAGATAGTCAGTCCCTAACTTCTTACTGCTAGGACTCCAATGGATAAAAACTTGTATAGAGTATACTATCAAGTTCAAACATGGCTAGGCAATCAACTGAACCCAGAAGACTGAGGTTGGAAATTGATAGATAATACTCTTGAACCGATTCAAACTTTACTCCCAGCAGCTCCAAAAAAACTCCTCACCACTATTTTTGCAATTGCAAAAAAGTTTGTAGTGACGAATATGGCTGTAAAAAAGTCGAGTTGCTGTGTTCTCCAGCGTGTACCAATTGCCAAGTTCAGTCTTGCTCAAATATCCAGTTGAGTACAATAGAGGAAGATTCCTTTGATTTTAATGGAGATACCAATGACTCAGCCACATTCGAACAATTTAAGAACATCCACCAAGAGGAAGAAGAAATCGAAGAATACATTACTGTTGAAGTAGACTTTCAAGAGTATGAATCTGATTAAAATAACTATCTAAAGAAATCAAAGCAATAATCAATAGCGATATCAATAATCAGTATCAATAATAAGGTAATATCTAGAACATGACGGGTATTGTTTTCTTAAATTATCCTGAAATTGTCATGACATTTAGTGGAGTAGGTCCACAGGGGAAAACACGGTAAAAAAAATGCGCCGAGTACACTACCTCACAGGTGGTGGAGAAATTGAGCATATCATGTATAATGCGACTCTTAGAATCACGATATCTCAGAAATGGTAACTCTTAGAAAAAAATCATGAAAACCATTTTTGTAGAGAATTTTATGGTTTACAACTTTGGTTCGAAGTCTTACCGTTTTCGAGAAAAATCCAAGAAAACTCAAATTTTGACCTTTGACCCCGAATAACTTTTTTAGCACACATAGGGTCGATGGGGACTTTTGAAACTTTATTTGTTATGGTAAACTCCAGCTCTCCACCAATATTTGGCTCTCTGGGAGTTTTTGTTATTTCAAATGTCTATTTTGACCGGGCTATTATCTGAATGCCGGTATATATATATATATATATATATATATATATATATATATATATATATATATATATATATATATATAATGAAGTGAACTAGGACATTTATTTAAAACTAATCAAACAAACTTCCTAGCGGAGCTGGTTATACGAGTTCACGAAACATCGAAATGCCTCCATATACCTTGGATGGTGTATGTTAGAAACATTAAGTTGTCTATCACAATCAATGGAAATGATAGACAGTCTGTTTCGCCCTTTGATTGTGATAGACAACTTAATGTTTCTAACATACACCATCCAAGGTATATGGAGGCATTTCGATGTTTCGTGAACTCGTATAACCAGCTCCGCTAGGAGGTTTGTTTGATTAGTTTTAAATAAATGTCCTAGTTCACTTCATTTTATTGCCACGAACGTTATATGGGCTATACATATATAGGTTACTTTTGTTTTTTCGGAAGCAGAAACAGTACTATGATGATTGCAGAAATGTCAATGACACCCGTCGAACTTTTCCTTACTTTTTCCCTCATCACACTACATCACTCAGAGAAAAGAACACTCATTATATGGCAATCAGGATGTTTAATGGCCTTCCCGCTGTTTTGAGGGAGAATGTTGACTATCGCCTATTCAAGAAGAGGCTTTACATGCATTTGCTCATCTGTGAGCCATATAACTTCGAGGAGTATATGGATTACCGTGTTTAGTGAATTAACTATTTCAACTTGACTTGTCTCATTTTATCTTTATTGTGATTGATAATTTTCTGGGGCTAATAAATATTATTATTATTATTATTATATATATATATATATATATATATATATATATATATATAAATATGTATATACATACAGTGGCGTAACTAGGGAAGATGTTACCCTTGACGATATAGCAAATCTTTAGAAATAATACGAAAATTGAAAAACTTCCAAGTTTTATTGCTATACAATCTGGTTGTCACTGTCACTCAAGCATCTCAACATATTTTATGTAGAATTTACAAAGAGTGAGATGAAATTTTTCAAATTTATATAGAAAAAAGTGGCATAACATTGTTCTATACTGCTTTAAAAAATCCTAATATGTGTAATGTAAATATACTAATATTGAAGTTTCGCTTATCACTTGGTGAAACATGATTAAATACTGATATTTAAAATAAAAACACTTGGCTTTAAGTTTCACAAATATATTGAATAAAAATTAACAATGAAATTAGTCAACTAGTTTCGGGTTATGGGCCCATTATCAAGACTGAACAGAAAAATATGAGCTTGTTGAGTATTTTTCTGTTCAGTCTTGATAATGGGCCCATAACCCGAAACTAGTTGACTAATTTCATTGTTAATTTTTATTCAATATATTTGTGAAACTTAAAGCCAAGTGTTTTTATTTTAAATATCAGTATGTAAATATACATTACACATTCTAAACATCACGAACCTTAATTAAATGAAAATAATGCTTACTCAGTAAAGGATACATTTTGATGAGATTTATGCAAAAAAAATCAAGCAGTGCAGTTTTATCAATTTGCTATTATATGTGGTCCTAAATGAGACCGCCTTTTCTCAATACCCGTTCTAATTGTTTCCATTTCTAAAATGTTGCGCGATGTGCAGAGCTGCATGGTCTTGGATTCGTGAAATTTAACAAAGGGGTTCTTTGTTATTTGATTTGAATCAGCTCTATTCAAATCACAAATCAGGATTCAAATCTTAGTTTATATTAATTGATTAAATTTGAAAAATCATTAATTCAAATCAAGTAATGAATTTCATCGAATACATAAAATGAAAAAACATAACACAAAAAAAATGCGGACGCTTGTTGACCCCCCCTTAATTACGCCACTGTATACATACATACAAATTTTGGTGAATATCACTTTTATTTTTAGTTGGTTTATATGTTATCATTATTTTTATCAAGTTTTAATGAATGATTTTTTAAGGAGATTATATCTTAAAAAATGAAGGACGCCCTACTGCGTAGCACTAGGAATGATAAAACCCCTCGGCGCATGTGCATGTCGTAAATATTTTTTGAATGTACCTATTATATAAATTAAATAACAATGAAAGTCGTTTTTACGAATGAAATGAAGGAAAATTGCAATAAATGTATTAATAAGTCGATATTACGAATAAAATCCGTGAAAATTTAGCAAAAAAATTCATTGTTTGACTGTCGAATTTGAATATCCTATCCCGGCTCATTTTGCTGCAAATTATGAATCAAATTGATAAGATATCTCTATGGATGGGAAGCAGACACAGACGCAGAATCAAGCTTAAGCTATCAACGTCGCTTGGTTACCGTGGCACACACTTCGACGCATGTTTTGTAGGACTTCGTACATATCGACCTTGGCGCATGCGCATGTCGTAATGCATATCTAAAAAACGCTATAATTTTTTATTCTTCGTTGGGAAAAAATTGGGAACAAAACTTCTCTGATGAAATCATATGTGTTTTATCGATATCCGTTGGAATTTTTAAAATCGGACCAGATCCCAACTTTGGGTAGTTAGAATTTAGCTTCACCTCGGGGTAAAAACGCTATATTTTTTTACTCTTCGTTGGTAAAAATTGGGAATTCAAATTCCCTAATGAAATCATATGTGTTTTATCGATATCCGTTGGAATTTTTAAAATCGGACCAGATCCCAACTTTGGGTAGTTAGAATTTAGCTTCACCTCGGGGTAAAAACGCTATATTTTTTTACTCTTCGTTGGTAAAAATTGGGAATTCAAATTCCCTAATGAAATCATATGTGTTTTATCGATATCCGTTGGAATTTTTAAAATCGGGCCAGTTACCAACTTTTTGTCGTGAGACTATAACCCCTTTAGCTTCGCCTCGGGGTAATTAGATTAGCCTCGGGGTAATAAATGGTATACAAATCAGTTGACTCAGTTTCACTACCAGAGGCTATGATTATATTTGCTATGAACATCCGTGATTACAGTTCCAAACTGCTTACGAACATGGACGCAGTTTATGCGATTTTTATGACAAATGATAAAATCATTTTGAATCAACCTTGTACACTGCACAAAGAATTTTTTCTCACGGAAATAATACTTGGGACATTAGAAAACTTGGAACTCGATTTTGAAAAAAATAGGAAATTTAATTAATTTCTCGAAAACCGATAGATAGGTATATGCCATACAAAAATATCCATAAAGCAGTTGGGCTGCGAAATAAGCAACAATATACAGGATGTCTCTTTTGAAATATTAAAATGGATACTTTTCGGTATAAGCGGCAACGATGAAAATAATTTTAATCCATGGAGCGGAGCCATTTATCAAAGCACCTAAATTTTCAAAGTTGGAGATATGTCTAGATTCCCTTCAACATCTAAGTTGCCATCGATCGTGAATCACCCTGTATATATATATATATATATATATATATATACATGTATATATATATATATATATATATAAATAAAAATATAAATACATATATAAATATATATATATATATATATATATATATATATATATATATATATATAGAGTATTATATATATATATATAATAAATTCGATGGACGATGAATCAACTCTGTGGTAGTTCATATCTATATTAAAAAAAAAAAATTAAATAATAAGAAAACAACTTGTCTAAAAACCACAAAATGAAAATAACTTTTTATTCGACTAGTTTCGCCTGTAACAGCATTATCAAGACTGAATACATAATTGCAAAGACATCGCTTGAAAATATATAAGTATTTCGGTTCGGTACCTGGGGGTGGTAAAATGTAATCGATGGGTCCAAGTTATCAGAGATTTAACAGTGGGGAGTGGTTTAAGTCTAACTGGTCATTAAGAAGAATGTAATTATGGGATTTTTGGATCTTGTTTATTTCCATGGCTTCCAGGAAGTTCATTATCATACCTTTATCACAGTAATGAAGAATTTTTGGTTTGAAAGAGGATGAGATGTTATGTTTTTTTGACTCTAGATGTTCCCTAAATGCTGATTGTCCGTTTTTTAGATGTTCTTTTAGCCTGGTTTCAAAACATCTCCCGGTCTGACCTATATATGTTGAATTACATTCTTCACAGTCCATTCTATAAATTCCTGTTCTCTTCATTGGATCGACTTTTGACATTTTGTTATTAAAAATCATTCTATCTAATCTGCTGTGACTCGAAAAAGCAGTATTCAAATTATTATTTTTAAAGAATTGAATGATCTTTGAATAGGGGATGTGCGTATAAGGGATGCTCACAAACTTTTGTACATTTTTGTTATTGCAGTATGGTCCATATAATTTCAAATTGATAAAATGTTTCTTTTTTCGAAATTAAACTATTTATTATTTTTAGTGGAAAATCATTGTTAATACCTATCGCGCGAATCACGTCAATTTCTACCATAAGGTCTTGTTTGATAAAGATGTGGAAATTGATTATGAACAACATCTGTGAAATTTGGCATTACAAGAATACAGAGGGTTATTTTCTGGTGGTCTTTAACGTTGCGCACCTCCACATCTTCTTAAAATTGAGTAAAGTGGGTTGATATCTCAGAAGTAGATTGAGTTGAAATGAGGGAAGAATCTTTTTTGTTTCGTATATCCAAGCACTACCATTTTAGTGTATAGATATCATGTTCTTTTATGGTTTTCAAGATTTTGCTCACATACACATCTCCTTCGAATTGATTTAGAGGGCTGAAAATGTGTGGATATGACTCTTCTAACTTATTTAGAGGATTTAGAATTTATATTTAAAATGAGGGCAACATTCGACTTGACGGAGCTCGATGCTCATGCGGTTCCTTTTTTGATATGTAAATTTTCATTACATTCATAGTAGGGCTGAGTAATGAATATATCATATACCTATATGAGTGCGAAAAATAGCTCTACCCTGATTTTCCAAATTGAATAAAATAAAATATAATGTTGAATTTCAGTACAAATTATTTGTCTATATTTCTACCATTTTTGAATAAGAAATAAAGAATATGAATTCCATCAAATGACCTCTAGGCTAGGTATATACCTACCTTAAATACCTATATGAATATTAAATCATTCTAATTAGTGTCCTTCATGATAAATCAAACTATATTATAAATTGTAGGATTTAGGACAAAATAAATATAAACTTGACTTGACTTATATAGTGTTTATGTTC